>CM065393.1:26550000-26625000 GCA_033060915.1 Euryodendron excelsum
TCCTTGGTCATCAACTCAAGCAATCAAAGGAAGGTATTTTTATCAACCAAGCCAAGTATATCAAGGACTTGATCAAGAAATTTGGCATGGAAGATGCGAAGCTTATAAGTACTCTAATGAGTACTACAACAAAATTGGACAGCAATGAGAAAGGTAAATCAGTAGACACTAAACTTTATAGAAGTATGATAGGTTCTTTATTATATCTAACTGCTAGTAGGCCAAATATAATGTTTAGTGTTTGCTTGTGTACTCGATTTCAATCAAATCATAAAGAGTCTCATGTGATTGCTGTGAAAAGAATATTTCGTTATCTCAAGCACACACCTAACTTTGGATTATGGTATCTAAAAGGTACATCTTTTAATTTGATTACTTACATCGATGCTGACTATGGCGGGAGTAGAGTTGATAGGAAGAATACAAGTAGTTCTTGCTAACTCCTAGGTAACATAATTGTGTCTTGGTATAGCAAGAAACAAAATTCGGTTGCTCTCTCCACAGCTAAGGTTGAATATGTAGTAGATGGTAGTTGTTGTGCTCAAGTGTATGGATTAAATAATAGTTAGAAGATTATGGTATCTTGCTTGATCATGTTCCTATTAGATGTAATAATACTAGTGCTATAAACCTGACTAAAAATCTTATTCAACACTCTCGCACAAAGTACATTGAAATTATATATCACTTCATACGAGATCATATGCAAAAGGGTGATATTTAACTTGATTTTGTAAGCACAAACATGCAATTAGCTAATATTTTTACAAAACCATTAACTGAAGATAGATTTTGCATGATAAGAAGAGAATTGGGAATGAGTGATCCGATGTCTAGAATTTTTGTGTGATCTTCATATTATTTGTGTTTTAGATATGAACAAATGTATTGATTGATTGTATAAATTACATTTCTTGTTCTTAAAATTCATTACATACTCATAATAGAACATATTCTCTCTCTAAATCGAAAAGCCATCTCCTGAATTCACTCACACTCAATATGACCTAGTCTGGTTACATGTGTTGACACACCATTTTTCATGTGTCAACACATCACGACAGTGGACTCAAAAATGATTTGTTAACATACATGTGTCGACACATCAAGTTCATGTGTCAACACATGAGTCGGGCCTATATATTTTATAACAACCCACTTTACAAACAATTTTACAAATATTCGAACTTTTCCTCCTCTCTATTTAGCTCCCCTATTCATACCAAACCAACCGTCACCAATGAATCATCACAAATCTCTCATTCAATCACTTTTTAACCCTAATCGAATCCTTCTTATCTTCTCACTACTCTCATTGATTCTACCATGGCACTGGAAAACCCTAAACCGAAGAAAATCTCAAAAGCCCTAGTTGTATCTACAACCCATAAAAAGGGAGAACCGGAGCTTTCTACTACCCTTAAACGAAATGAGTTGTACTTCAATGAAAACAAGGCACAAGAAATGTACAATACAAGTTTTTCTTTGAGAAAAATCTATAATGGACGATGGGTTGACTACAATTTCTTTAATCATTATAAATTTGAGTTAAGTACCAAATTGGCTAATCTGGGTTAGAAATCTATGACTACATTAAGGGATGATATTTGCCCTAACTTAGTTGCCCATTTTTATGCCAATGCCGAAAGAGATTATGGAGAAGTATCCATTGTAAGTTTTGTTAAGGGTGTTAGTTTTACTTTGGATAGAACTGTGATTAGACACATTCTTGGAATCAGACTTGGTGGAGAGGTTTATAGAGATAATATTCCTAGAAAATATCAACTGAAAGTCCTTTATAGGAAAGAAGTAGATGAGTGCATACAACCTATTGCCAATGACTTGCCTCTGGAATTGAGGTTGATTCATCACTTCACTTGCACCATTTTTACCCCCAAGACTGGAAAGTACAAGTATGTTTTTGAAACGGAATAGTTTTTCTTGTAGGCATATTTGACTGACTCTACGATTGATTTGCCTTTGTTTATTTTGGATCATATGTACAAGGCTACTATTTCCATAATCAGTCTGTCCTATAGCATTTTCTTAACAAAAGTCTTCAAGCATTTTAACATTAATTTGAGCAATGAGAAAAAAAGGACCCATAAGGCCATCAATGATGAATATAATAAAAAGACTCTCAAGAAAATGGGATACACTCTAAAAAACAACAAATGGACTCCAAAGAAATCAAATGGTGGTAGTAATTCAAAAGGAAAGGCTCCTTTTGGGAGTAGCTTTAGGCAGAGGAGTACCAAGAGAAGCTTGCATCAAGAACTTGAATGAAGTGAAGATGCAATGACTGCATTCATGGCTAAGGTCTTGGACTTGATTAGATAACGAAAGTGTAGTCTATCGCCTCTAAACGACCCCTTGTTAGTCGTAGTTTTGGGATAAGTTTGTTTTCTTTACTATATTTTGCATTAAACCTCATTCTCAATCTGGTTACAGGTTTCTAAAGCTAAAGGAGTGAATTGGGAGTCAAAGAAATGATCCGAGCTGAGAGCGTAGAACATTGAGGAACATCCCCGGGGTCTTGTTTCGGGAAACGTGTAACTTTTTACTCGTAACTTAGAACAGAGCAAATGATAAGTTGTTAGAAAGCTCTCCCCAAGACAATCATGTTTGCGTCCAAAAGTGTCGCCAAATTCCAACTCCAAGGGCTTCAAACTAGGTGATTCCAAACTAAGCGAAAAAGGGGATTACGATTCGAACCCTTAGAGAGCCGTTCAAACGGTAAGAAGAAGGAGAAGAAGAAACTAATGCATATCATTCGAACTCCAAAATCCAGAGTTCAAATGGCCCGTGGGCGTGCAAATCATGAATTGTCCTACCGTTCGAACGCCTGTCTTAACGGTTCGAACGGTTTAAAACTCAGTTACGGGCGTTCGAACGCCCACTTTCACGGTTCGAACGGCAGGGCTATTTTTGTCCAGATTTTAGGGTTCGCTTGTAATCCCTATAAATACGAGCCTTCTTGTTATTTTTGAGATATCAGAGCAGAAGGGACGGCGACTTTAGGGTTTTTGTACGTTTTTTCATTTATTGTACCTTCTGTTTGTCAGATTCATACAAAGATGTAAATGTAACCTCTAAAGCATTAGTTTAATATATGGTCTTCTATTTCTCTTGCATTAAATTTGTAATGTAGGTGGAGTTATTGCTTTAAAGTCGAATTTCTAGCTATTCTTCATATATTTTCAAAATTATTCATAGATAGGAATGAGTAGCTAACTTCCCCCATCTCGAGATTGAGTGTGAAAACCGATTAGAGGTCTTGGTTGACCATAAGAGGGTGTTTTCTGGATTTTCAAGCTAAATCTTTTAATTGTATGATTCTTGTTGTTCTTCATTCTAGAAACCTTTGAAAACTAAGACAATTGATTATGTTATGCGTGAGTGCATACTCAGTATAGGCGCTGCGCGAATCGATAGTATTCGTCTTCGATTCTAAAGACTTGATTTATTCTAGGTGTGGGATTTCTAAAGGACACCCCATTTCTATCGCTAAAACTTCTGAATCCAACACTCACGTTGTAGTCGAAGGATTTGAGTTATAGAATACCTTTTTTGGAATTCCTAGAACAATAATTGGTTGGATCAGTCAATCCCGAGACTTTATCACATTAAGTTAAAAAATCAAACTTGATTCAAGTCGTTCTCTTTTAGTTGGTTAGCTAATTCAGATAAACAACCAATTTCCATAACAAATATATTTTTCCATTTTTCATTATGCATTTTAAGGAGTTTTTGCTAGAATTTAGTGGTCGATTGAGAGGGTGGTCCTAGATCTTGTGGTCATTGTGCACACATAACTCCTTGTGGGACGATCTCGTACTTCGAGTAATACTACTCCGCCGACCTTCTCTTGGGTTCATCTCGAGTGCACATGTGGCGCGAGTCAAGTTTTTGGCGCTGTCGCCGGGGATGTTTGCTTTCGCACAAGTGACCACAAGAGGCGTGCTAGAACACGAACCTTAGTCAATGTGCAATTCAGTGAATTGCTTCATAATCAACCTACAACAATGGAGGAATCGTCGGCAAAAGCCATTCGGTAACTTCGTTCCATCATTTTTGTGGTGTTAGAATTTTAGGATTTTGCTTATTTCTTTCTTTTTTTTTTTTTAGGGGTCTAGGCATATGGTAGTCGGGAGGCGGAACTAGAGGAGTTTAGGCTTTGTGCTAAATGTTTATTGGTGGTTTTGCCTTGTATGTGGAGATTGGAGGATCGGTTGGGTTGCTTTTAAATTTATTGTGGGTAACGGAGTTGACACTTATACGGCGATTGGAGGGTCGGAGGGACTTTGCTTGATTGATGTGTGTATTGCATTTATATGTCCTATTTCTTTCGAGATCACACTTAGCGTCTTGCTAGAGTCGACCCGTTACGTAACCTTCCACCAGGCTATTTGATTTCGTCACTTGCTCGTTTAAACCCAACAGATTCACCTCGCTTTTCTTTAATTGTTGACTTAGGACCCATACCTATGGCCAACATCGATAATCCACTAGGCAATGTCCTATGGGGTGAACACAATGAACACAATGGGCACAACGGTCATGAAAGGGGAAGCAACATAGGGGACGTAGAAGTCCAAGATCGTCCTATGAGGGACTACATGAACCCTACCAGGCAAACACCCACATCTGCCATAGTACTTCCCGCACACCAAACCCCATTGAATCTTAAACCGGGAATGCTACAAGCCATGCCCCAATTTCATGGCTATGACTCTAAACAACCATACATGCACATAAAGGATTTTGAGGATGCATGCTCCATTTTCCAAGATAATGCTTGTCCCCAAGAGGTTTTACTTCTGAAACTTTTCCCATTCACTTTGAAAGATAAGGCTAAGACATGGTTGAATACACTGAGGCCTATGTCCATTTACTCATGGAACACACTTCAAGGGGAGTTCTTGAAAAAGTTCTTCCCTGAATATCGCACAGAGGCACTACAACGTGCCATATCTCAATTTGCACCGGCTAGTGGTGAGACCTTCTTCTAATGCTGGGAGAGGTTCAAGGATCTACTAATCACATGTCCACATCATGGTTTTCTGGAATGGCACATCATTAACACATTTTACTCTTCATTGACCCCTTAAAGATATTTGTAGAGTCTATGTGCGCAGGAACCTATCCAGACAAGAACCCTACTAAGGCACATAATTACTTTGACTATCTAGCCAACTTGGCTAGAGATTGGGCTAGCACGGGTACTCAAAACCTTACAACTTAAAATCATATTACTAAGCCCACTACCACATATGTTGGAGCCAAACACCAGTTAGGAGAAGTAGAGGACCTACAAGCTAGGGTTACGTCACTCACACGCAAGTTGGAGGCTTTAGAAACTTCTAAGGCCACTACTTCTGTACCGGTTGAGACACCCTCATTGTGCTTAGTTTATAATACACAGGACCGTGATACAACTTCATGTCCAATTATACCAAGGGTGAAGGAAGCACTTCACGGCCAAGTGAACGCGGTTGGTCAATTCCAAGGGGGTTACCAAAATCAAAAGAGTGGGAACAATCCCTACTCCAACACATATAACCCGAGGTGGAGGAATCACCCTAACTTTGGGTGGAAACAAGAGGGTTCACCAAATCCTCAATCAATTCAACAACCTCCACAACCCTTTCACCCACCACCACAAACTTTCCATGGACCATCAACATCTTATCCCACACAACCGGCACCTCAACTGTATGCACCTCAACCAGCATAATACCAAGCTCCTCATAGGAGAAACAATGAGGACGTACAAGTGACCAATGACCTACAAGCACTCACAAATAGGGTCAAGAATCTGGAACAATCACAGGGGAAGACATCCACAAGATGTTAATGACTCAACAAACCCAAGGGCGATTTCCTGCGCAGCCCCAACCAAACCCAAAACCTGTAAATTTCATTGACACACCACATGAACAGGTTCAGGCCATCATTACACTTAGGAGTGGAAAGCAAATTGATAAAACCATCCCTCCTAAAGAAAACAGTCAAGAGAAAAAGAATGAGTCTATTGGGTTAGGACATGAGCAAGTGAGAGAAGAGAGTGATAAAAATGAAGAGAAAGAGAATGGAAAAAATTATAAACTGTCGAAAGAATCGATTGATACATCTAAAGAAGTGGGCATCGAAGAGTTGAAACGTGCCCCGTTTCCTCATAGACTGACTAGACCTAGGAAAGAGTCTTTAAATTCTGAAATATATGAGATATTCAAACAGCTCCGAGCCAATATCCCTATTTTGGATGCAATTAAATAAATAACTTCCTATGCCAATTTCTTGAAGGACTTGTGTATTGTTAAGAGGAAGTTGCATGTTAAAGAGACGGCAATGATGAATGAAAGTCAAAGTGCTATTCTACAATGCAAGACCACTTCGAAGTATAAGGACCCCGGTTGTCCTACTATTTTGTGTGTCATAGGAGGACATAGGATAGACCGAGCCCTTCTTGACCTAGGTTCTAGTGTGAAGCTACTTCCACATTCTGTGTATAAGGAACTAGGTCTAGGAGAATTGAGACATACCCAGGTTATCCTTGAGTTGGCCGATCGTTCTATTAAGGTGCCCTAGGGAATAATTGAGGATGTCCTTATTCAAGTAGATAATGTCTACTACCCAGTTGATTTCATCATTTTAGATACCCACCCGATAGATATAAAATCTTCTAAGCATTATATTCCTATCATTTTAGGACGACCCTTCCTTGCCACCGCAAATGCCATCATTCATTGCAGGAATGGGTTATTAAAACTTTCATTTGGCAATATGACCTTAGAAATGAACATTTTTATGGTGGGTAAACAAAAGGGGGAGGTAGACAACATTGAGGAAGTAGATTTCATAGAATCTATTGTCCAGGAGCATGTAGACCGAGAGTTCATAGAGGATCCTATTGCGAGGGCTCTTGTCTAGAGTGAGCCTAATGACCAATTGGAATCCGAGAGTGCAAGTCATGGGGACCCAACTAAAGTAGTAGAAGGGAGTGAAAGTTGCATGCATGTGGGTCATTGGACCCCCGTGTTCGAACCCCTTACCCCAAGTGTTGTCAGGTCGGTCCCTTCTAAACAACAATCACCTATTCTAGAGAGGAAACCCTTACCTTCCACCTTGAAATATGCATTTTTAGGTGAGGGTGAATCCTACCCGATAGTTATTTCCTCTAACCTGTCTGAAGGCCAAGAGGAATCTGTCTTGAAAGTACGGAAAGCTCATAGGAAAGCTCTAGGCTGGACTATAGCAGACCTTCATGGAATAAGTCCTCTAATGTGTACTCATTGTATATATCTTGAAGAGGACTCTAAATCTGTGCGTCAAATGTAAAGACGCTTAAATCCCAACATAAAGGAGGTTGTTAGAGGAGAAGTACTGAAGCTTCTCGATGCTGGTATTATATACCCCATCTCTAATTCCAAGTGGGTTAGCCCAACCCAAGTCATCCCGAAGAAGTCAGGAGTTACAGTAGTAAAAAATGAACTGAATGAACTAGTTCCAAGTAGGATTCAAACAGGTTGGTGAATGTGCATAGACTACCAAAGACTTAATGCAGCCACTAGAAAAGATCATTTCCCACTCCCGTTCTTGGACCAAGTCCTAGAACGTGTAGCAGGCAGAGCATTTTATTACTTCCTAGACGGTTATTCCGGCTATAACCAGATTAAGGTCGCTTTAGAAGATCAGGAGAAGACTACCTTCACGTGACCATTTGGCACATATGCTTACAAGAGAATTCCCTTTGGCCTATGCAATGCCCCGACCACTTTTCAAAGGTGCATGATGTCTATTTTCAGCGACATGGTTGAGAAAATCCTAGAATTTTTCATGGATGACTTCTCTGTCTATGGGGACACTTTCGAGACATGTCTAGAGCACTTAGAGAAAGTTTTGGAGAGATGCGAGGAGAGTAACTTGGTGCTCAATTGGGAGAAGTGTCACTTCATGGTGACACAGGGTATAGTTCTTGGACATATTGTGTCCAACATGGGGATAGAGGTAGATCAATCTAAAGTCGATTTAATCCAACGTCTCCCTACCCTGAAGAGTGTCTGAGATATTCGGTCATTTCTTAGGCACGTCGGATTCTACCAGCGATTCATTGAGGGATTTAGTGCCATTGCTAGACCCTTGTGCCATTTACTTTCACTGGAGGTTCCATTTGTTTGGACACCTCAATGCCAAGAAGCCTTTGACAAGCTAAAAGGACTTTTCACCACTGCACTTATTATTAAATCACCCGATTGGTCTTTACCTTTCTAGTTGATGTGTGACGTGAGCGACTATACAGTAGGAGCTGTTTTGGGGCAAATAGTGGACAAGGAACCATATGTGATTTATTACACCAGCAAAACCCTCAATGAAGCCCAGCTTAACTATATCACTACTGAGAAAGAGCTCCTCGCTGTGGTTTTTGTTCTCGATAAGTTTAGGTCATACTTGGTTGGATCTTTAGTTATCATTTACACTGATCATTCTACACTAAAGTATCTATTGAGTAAACCTGATGCCAAACCACGACTCATCTGGTGGATTTTTTTTCTTCAAGAGTTTCATATTGAGATTAGAGATAACAAAAAAAAAAAAAAAGGGTCGAAAATGTTGTTGCCGACCACCTGTCGAGGCTCCCTACTGATGGGGATGCCCAAAACCCTCTTCCAATCAATGAACACTTTCCGGATGAGCAACTCTTCTATGCTTACACATTTTCAGATTCAAAGACACCGTGGTATGCCGACATAGCTAACTACTTAGCTACTGGTAAAATTCCCTCGCATTAGTCTAACATTGATAGAAAAAAATTCTTTAGACATGTGAGGTATTTCTCTTGGGAAGATTCATATGTTTTCAAATACTTTCCCGATCAAGTGATTCGTCGATGTATTCCCAACGACGAGGTGAAAAGCATCATTGAGTTCTGTCACTCACAAGCATGCGGTGGGCATTTTTCTTCACGTAAAACGACTGCCAAAATTTTACAGAGTGGTTTTTATTGGCCCACCATGTTTAGAGGCGTTCACATTTTCTGTGTGTCCTGTGGTCGGTACCAACATCTAGGAAGTCTTTCTAGGAGGCACATGATGCCTCTTACACCTATCATTATTCTTGAGGTTTTTGACTGTTGGGGTATCAATTTCATGGGACCATTTCCTAGCTCATGTGGCTATTTGTACATTTTGGTGGCCATAGACTATGTGTTTAAGTGGGTCGAGGCTATACCGGCGCGTACCAATGACCATGCTGTTATGGTAAAATTTTTGAAAGAACACGTCTTTGCTAGGTTTGGCATGCCGCGAGCTATCATCAGTGAAGGTGGCTCCCATTTTTGCAATAGACCGATAGCTCTGTTGGTGAGAAAATACGGGGTGATACACAAGGTTGGTACATCTTATCACCCCCAAATCCAAGGCCAAGTTGAGTTGTCAAATAGAGAGATTAAGCAAGTCCTAGAGAAAAATGTTAACCCGAACCGAAAGGATTGGTCCTTGAGGTTGGTAGATGCATTATGGGTCTATAGGACAGCTTATAAGACCATTTTAGGGTGTTCTCCATATAGGCTTGTGTATGGAAAGGCGTGCCATCTTCCGGTGGAGATAGAACACAAGGCCTATTGGGCAATCCGTCAATTCAATGAGAATTTAGACGAGGCGGGTTCCCTTCGAAAATTGCAACTAAATGAACTCGATGAAATTCGGAATGATGCTTATGAGAATTCCAAGATCTCAAAAGCAAAGATGAAATCACTACATGACCAACGTATCCTTCGTAAATCTTTTGAGGTTGGTCAAAAGGTCCTTCTATACAATTCCCGGTTATATTTGTTTCTGGGTAAGCTTCAAAGTAGATGGCCTGGACCTTTTGTAGTGCGAGAAGTCTCACCTTATGGGGCAATTGAAATTGAAAACCCCAAGAATGGCAATAATTTTAAAGTTAATGGCCAGCAATTGAAGCCCTATCTTGAGCTGGAGTCGATAGAGGTCGACTGTGTGGACTTACATGATTTACCGCCTTTGGACTGAACCATAATGCCGTCCCTTAGGTTGTATAGTAGTTGTTAGGATCGAGTCGTGTCGGATGTCACTTTTCCCTGGGGGGGGGGGGGGGGGGGGGGGGGGGGGGGGGGTGGTGGGGTGGGTTGGGGGGGGGGGGGGGGGGTGAGGTGGTGGGTGTGTGTGTCCCGCCCTTTCATCTTCCCCGCCCGTCTGTCGCCGTGTCTTTTCTTTTTTTTTTTTGTCTTTTCGTCGCATTGCGGACTATGCTCGTCTTTAGGGGGGGGGGGGGGGGGGGGGGGGGGGGGGGGTGGTCTACTTCGTAGTGTGTCTTTCGTCTTTCAGTGTATGATTTTTAGCTTTTATTGGATTAGGGTAGATTTTTCTTCTTTAGGTCAAAGTGCGTCTAGGTTAGTTTGCATTTGGGTTACGTGTTGATTGTATTCAGTGTGCATAAGACATAGTCTGAAAAATTGGCCTGGAGTTTGAATGGTCCACAGAGCCGTTCGAATGACCCATGGCCATGTAAATTGGAACACAATTTTTGCATTGCCGTTCGAACTCCAAAATGGACCGTTCGAACAGCCCATGGGGGTGTAATCTCATTTTGTGCCTACCGTTCGAACGGTCCATTCTAGTGTTCGAACGGCCCGATTCAAGGTAGCCCAATTTTTGTGCCTACCGTTCGAACTCCAAAATGGACCGTGCGAACGGCAGTGAAGATTTTTGGTTTTTTTTAAGCCCTTCGAACATTCTTTTGTTCATTTCACTTCCCACCGAGAGAGTGCTGCGAGAGAGAAAAAAAAAAAAAAGATTGAGGGAGATTCAAGTAAGGGAGTTGGTGGTGCATTTCTTTCTCAAGCCAATGCTAGCCAAAGCTTCCTAGGGCCTTTGTGTGGCAATCTTCTCCTTTCATCTTTATCCATCTAACCAAGGTAATCTCCCTTTTTTTTTGTGTTTTTATGCCCTAATTGTTATTGCTTTTCTTTGTACATATAAACCCTAGGTTTCGCATAGATTTGACTTGGGGCTTGCATTGTATTTTTGTCTAGATGTTTTTATCTTTTGGATTTGGGTGGTTGAATCACTTGGAGTAATGCTCTAGGCACACACACATTTCACCGCCCACCATATGTTTGATGAAATGCCTTAGTGAGGTTTTTGCTAGTAATTTGAGGGTAATTGAACCCCATTGGATTCCCAAGGGATTGTAGGGTTCTCTAGGATAGATTGTGAGCTTTTCCCTTAGTTTTTTTGTTGTTTGGAATCCCTCCAAAACACACGCGCACCACGTGTTTGACATAATGTTTGGGTGCTCATTGTGGCACCATTTGAGTTTGATGGGCACTTCCTAAGGCATGTAGGACATTATAGGCCACCTCTAAGGCACTATGCACACACTCTTTTTGTTTTATGCATGGGTTTTTGTTTTTTCTTTTAAGCTTTGTTGTGATGTGTGGTGCATTTGTGTTTTGTCTATATTTTGTTTGCAGGGGTGAAAAGATGAGTGATAAATCTAGTAAGGGAGTGAGGAAGTCCAAGTCCTCAGCCAAAACCACGTCCATGTTGAAAGAGGCTAAGAGGAAGGCTCCCGCTACTAGTGCTTTTCACGAGGACTATGATGCCTCGAGATTTTTGAGGGTCCATGAGGAGAAATCCTACAGAAGGATTTGGGTGAAAAATGGGGTGGTGATTGAGAGAGAGATAAGGGTTAATGCCTTCGAAACTTTTAAGTTTAAAAAACAAGTCTCTGATAGGGGCTGGCTAGGGTTGGCCTTATATAAGGGGGAGTGCATTTTGACCTTATGTGCCGAGTTTATGGCAAACATATTCTCCCCAGTGGCTGAGAAGGGGAGTGAACGGATCAAGTCTTGGGTCTAGGGGAAGGAAATTGTCCTAGAGCCCCCCACTTTTTGTCATTATTATGGGCTTAAGCAGGAGGCCAATCCCGAGTTTGACTACCCTGACATAGGGGCCCCGCCATTGTTTGTCCTTTACGAAGAATTGCTGAAGAGGGGAGAAACCTTGGATGGGTTGGTCCAGTGTAATAAACTGAAGTTGGTGCCTAAGTACCTCATCCTTTTCCTATTCTCCTGTCATAATTTGATGCCACTGAAAGAACAGTAGGCATGAGCCTTAACCGAGCGCAGCTACTTTGGGCCATCGGTACGAGGAAGTCCATTGACTTGCCCCGATTCATGTTCATGTAATTTTACCATGCCTATACAAACCCTAATTCTTAGGGGTCGATCCCTTTTACTTGTATGCTTACCGAGTTGATTAAAGACTCGAAAGCAAAGATTCCCCGGGACCTCATCACCCAGGACCAGGAGACGCTTATTGATGATACCACCTAGAGTCGGTCTAAGGGTCAGAAACAGAAAAAGAAAGAGGTAAAGGAACTGAGAAAAAGGGCGATTGTTGAGGCAGCTGCAGGGGCCCAGGGTGCGAGTTCGCAGGCTGCTATAGCGCAGCAGGGGCATAAGTTGGATGCTTTCATAGCTTCAACCAATACTCGGTTGAAGAACATCAAGGACCATGTGGAGAGGCACACTGCCATCCTCTAGGAGATGATGGCAATGATGATGAGAGGGCAGCTGCCGGCTGGAGGAGATGATGGCGATGACGATGAAGATGATGAGTAGGAGTTTAGACTGAGTTGCTAGTAGATGTTTTTCTTTCCAGTCTAAAACTTTGTTTCTTTTGGTTTCATGGGCTGTATAACTGTTTTGTGAATATTAACTTTTGGTTTTGAATCGATATATCTTTTGCTTTAACGCTTGTGATTTAATTTATGCATATTATCAATGGGATTTGAAAAATTATTGAGACAGGTTATCTGATACCCAGTACATGTGGAGTTCACCCGAAACAAGTCAGTTTTCTGGTTTCATTGTAACGGTACATGACTCTTCGTATCCTGAAGTAAATAGATTTTTGTCTTTGTTAATAATCGGTGTGTTGAGCATATCTTAGAGAAACCATTGTTGTATTCATGTCATTACATTTTCGTGCTAATTGAGATACTTTGCTTCATGCATTGGACTAAGTTTGAAGGAATGATTGATACACCTTGGTCTCGTGATGACTTGCAAGTGTTTGTCATAAATCCATCATAAGAGAGAATTTACATCATTGTGCTCTAGCATGGTTATATGACTTTTTACGTATCTCTTTTGTGCATGCACATCTTTCTAAAGTGGAGATTTTAACATGTGAGTTTAGAGCCAAAAGATCATTTTTCGGAGTGATTATGTCTACTCAATGATATTTTGTAATCTTCTGTTGATTGAATAGCTCGTTTTTCTTGATTTTGATTCGCATGCCGAGTAGTTGTTAGAGTATTTGATCCCTATACTTTTTTGAGGTTTTGACTTAATGTCTTTCCATAATCTAGACTGAGGCCATTTCTTTTCTCGCGAGTTGGACATGTCATTTCTCTCTCTCGATATTTGTGTATACACAGTCTTGAAAAGTCTATCAATGCTAAGCTAATGCATTGCATTTCACATGTGAGGTTGCATGGAGTTGAAAAGAAAAGAGAGAAAGAAAATTAAAAATTAAAAATTAAAAAAAAAAGAATGAAGAAATAAGAGAAGTTGAAAAGTTCACTATGATTCAAAAGTTGGGAAATCAGAAGTGAATGCATTCTTGTCATCATATATAGTGCGCAATGCACGTGTTGAAATTCTAATACCACCTTCTTTGTTCCCCATTCACAACTCTTCTTTCACATGGCCTTAGCATATCCGGAATTGCATAAGTTATTAATTCAGTTGAGTATAGGTCCACACATGTCACATCTCTAGCTGATATTTGAGCCGCGAATGTTCTTTCACAAAGCTATGCCAAGTTGATACACTTACATTTTAGCGGTTTTTTATGATTGAAATTACTCATTTTTGCATGTCTCATTCATTTACTCTTTTGACGAGCTTTCACATGAGAGAACCTTGTGTGTTCATCTTTTGAGTTGAGTGTACGGCTTGGGAGACTTGAAATTGAAGCGAAAAGGATGTAATTGCATGAGTTAAGTTGGTATAGTTATATATAATTGATAGTGCACTTCAATGTACTTTCCTCTCTTCGATGCTTTATGCCTTTAACTTGCATGATTCAATTCATTTCGGAAAATTGAGATTTCTTTCGAATGGAGTTATTGCATGTTCATCGTATCTCTTCTATCTTCTTGACATGACATGGGTAGATGTTTGTGCGTATCCATCTCTGGAAGCCCTCATGAACTCACACTAGGGTAACATAGTGGTAAAAGGCTAGGTTTATTCACCAAATAGGCTTAGGACTCCTACGAGAGTGGAGATTATGCTGTCTTTTCTTAGTTTTTGCTAAAGACTAGCAAAAGGTTAGTTGAGAGGGTGTGATTAGACAACGAAAGTGTAGTCTATCGCCTCTAAACGACCCCTTGTTAGTCGTAGTTTTGGGATAAGTTTGTTTTCTTTACTATATTTTGCATTGAACCTCATTCTCAATCTGGTTACAGGTTTCTAAAGCTAAAGGAGTGAATTGGGAGTCAAAGAAACGATCCCAACTGAGAGCGTAGAACATTGAGGAACATGCCCGGGGGTCTTGTCTTGGAAAACGTGCAACTTTTTAGTTATAACTTGGAACGAAGCAAATAATAAGCCATTGGAAAGCTCTCCCCAAGACAATCATGGTTGCATCTAATGAGCGTCGCCAAATTCCAACTCCAAGGGCTTCAAACGAGGCGATTCCGAACTGGGCGAAAAAGGGGATTACGGTTCAAACCCTTAAAGAGCCGTTCAAACGGCAAGAAGAAGGAGAAGAAGAAAATACTGCATACCGTTCGAACTCCAAAATCCACAGTTCAAACGGCCCGTGGGCATGCAAATTAGGAATTGGCCTACTGTTCGAACGCCTATCTCAACGGTTTGAACAGTTTAAAACTCAGTTACGGGCGTTCAAACGCCTACTTTCACGGTTCGAATGGCAAGGCTATTTTTGTCCAGATTTTAGGGTTCGCTTGTAATCCCTATAAATACGAGCCTTCTTGTTATTTTCGAGATATCATAGCATAAAGGACGGCGACTTTAGGGTTTTTGTACGTTTTTTCATTTATTGTACCTTTTGTTTGTTACATTCATGCCTAGATGTAAATGTAACCTCTAAAGCATTAGTTTAATATATGGTCTTCCATTTCTCTTGCATTAAATTCGTAATATTGGTGGAGTTATTGCTTTAAAGTCGAATTTCTAGCTCTTCTTCATGTATTTTCGAAATTATTCATAGATAGGAATGAGTAACTAACTTCCCCCATCTTGAGATTGAGTGTGAAAACCGATTGGAGGTCTTGGTTGACCATAAGAGGGTGTTTTCTGGATTTTCAAGCTAAATCTTTTAATTGTATGATTCTTGTTGTTCTTCATTCTAGAAACCTTTGAAAACTTAGACGATTGATTATGTTCAGTAACGTTTATGCGTGAATACATACTCAGTATAAGCGCTACGCGAATCGATGGTATTCGTCTTCAATTCTAAAGACTTGATTTGTTCTAGATGTGGGATTTCTAAAGGGCACCCAGTTTATATCGCTAAAACTTCCAAATCCAAGAGTCACGTTGTAGTCGAAGGATTTGAGTTATAGAATACCTCTTTTGGAATTCTTAGAACAATAATCGGTTGGATCAGTCAATCCCGAGACTTTGTCACATTAAGTTAAAAATCAAACTTGATTCAAGTCGTTCTCTCTTAGTTGGTTAGCTAATTCAAATAAACATCCCATTTCCACAACAAATATATTTTTTCATTTTTCATTTTGCATTTTAAGGAGTTTTTGCTAGAATTTAGTGGTCAATTGAGAGGGTGGTCCTAGATCTTGTGGTCATTGTGCACACATAACTCCTTGTGGGACGATCTCGTACTCCGTGTAATACTACTCCGCCGGCCTTCTCTTGGGTTCATCTCGAGTGCACGTGTGGCCCGAGTCAGGACTCCCTTGAAAAACTGAACAAGAAGGTAAACATTGCTGCCACAAGATTGTTTTTTATGGAAAGAAAAGTCAAAGAACTGAAAAATAAAGTAAAGATGTTAAGACATGGGACAAAAAAAAATGATGGAGGAAGAGGAAGAAGATAAGGGAGAAGAGGAAGTAGAAGAAGAAAATGAGGGAATTGAAAAAAAAAGGAGAAAAAGAAGAAGAAGCAAGAGCAGATGGGAAGGAAGAGGCGCACAAAGCCGAAGAAGGAGAGTATGCTGAAAAAGTAATAGAAGTAAAGGAAGAAGGTGACTCATCTGCTACTGAATCTGATGCTCCTCATTTCTCTTCTGGTCACCAGTATGGACTGAGGAATAGACCTGAGAAAAAGTTTTCTAACACCCATGATGACCCCCTTGTCCTAACCTCCTCACCACCAGTCTCTCCCCACTAATATCTCCTCCCCATATCCCATCTCTCTCTCTCTCTCTCTCTCTCTCTCTCTCTCTCTCTCTCTCTTGCATTTTCATTTTTGTATCTGACTGTATTTTTGTTAAAGAATGACATGTCATCCTCAAAGACGATTTCTTTTATAATATTTTGTGAATGATCATTGACTAATCTTATGTAATGTTTTTTATGAATAAAATATCACGATGTTGTTATAGCTTGAGGACTTGTTGATTGAATGTTTACTTGCTTGTCTGTTTATACAAATTATCTTGTTATAAAAAAATTTTACCTGTCTTTGTTATACATTTTTTTTTATCTCTTTTTGATGAATTGATAAAAAGGAGGGAAAGAATTGATTGAAATAAAATGGGGAGAAGAATGAACATAAATAATTATAGAGCATGTTCTTAGGGGGAGTAACATGATAAAAGAATTATTTCCCTCAACTTGTTTTGGAATTGACTAATAAAAACTCTTTTTAAAAATTGAGATCTGTTTTTGCTAATCAAACAAAAGAAAATATATTTTTGCCCTAAAAGCATCAGTTGCAAAACAAAGGGGGAGCTTTTTCTGGTAAAAAATTTGATTCTATCTATTTCATTTCATCTTATATTGACTATTTTTACAAAGGTTTTGTCATCATCAAAAAGGGAGAGTTTGTTGACTCTACGCCTTGATTTTGATGATAACTAAATCTTGTGTTAATTTACTGATACATTTAATTATTGTGTAGATTAATAAAGATTATAATTTAGATTTAAAACTTGACTTAAAGTCTAATTCATATCAAAATGGATGCACAACGTTTGTAAGTTCAAGCAATGCACCAAAAGTTTAGTCATGCACCAAAACAGAGCAATTACACACATTCAAACTTCAAATAAATTATTTGCATCTGAAGAGATTGAAGGTGCTCAAAAGAATATATCATCAAGTGTGTAAGAACTCAATGAACCTGACTTAAATTCGAAGAAATTGAAGATGTTCAAAAAGAGAATTCTTCATGATTACAAAGTCTTTATAAAATATTCAAAAGAGAACTTCATAAGAGCTGTAAAGATTCAATAAAGTTAATGTATACTAAGAGCTCAAAAGTAGATTTCATCAAACTTCTAAAGACTCAATGAATTTTACTCGAAGAGATTAAAGGTGATTCAAATAAAGAATTCATCATGTGTGCAAAGACTCCTTGAAGAATCTAAGAGAAGATTTAGAAGAAACCAAATTGAAATCAATTCAAATTGAATTGAAGACATTCTTGTATAATCTCATTGGATTGAAGACTTTGAAGTATCATCATACCTTAAAGAGAAGACTCCTTGAAGATCTTAAATGTTTTTGAAGAACATCATACCTCAAAGAGAAGATCCCTTGAACATCCTCAGATTATTTGAAGCTAAACTGATCTAGAAAAGCATGAAGGACGTTTTCTGGGTGATGTGTCGACACATGAGTTTGATGTGTCGGCACATGGAGACAGTGGACAAAATCTAAAAAATGCAGACTTGATGTGTCAACACATGGAAGTCAAGTGTCAACACCTGAAGACTAACGACTATATTTTAAAAGTTATATTGAACTACACGCGCATATAATGAAGCTCCAACAACCTCCAACAGGTGAAATTAATTCAGGGTTTTATATATAAGCATCCAAATGCATTTATGGACAAGAGATACAACATTCACTAATTGATTGAGCTGAAAAATCTCTTTGTCTTTAAGTTGGCATTTAGTGAGCTATTCAATTCCCATCTACTCTTTTTAGAAAGTTTGTATTTCATTTGTATATCTTTCATATACTTGTACGTGAGAGTTGGAGTGTTCTCTTATAAAAGAAAAACACTTACAAATTGAAGTGGATCTTAGAAAAAATCACTTAGTGGCTGAAAGAACTTAGGAAGAAGTTCTTGTGTAAAAGTGAGCTGAGCACTTTGAAAATCAGCATCTACTTTGTAATTGAAAATTGCATAGTGGAAGAAGACTTCAAGGGGATCTTAAGGTGAGGACGTATACCACAAATTATAGTTGAACCTTAATAATTCTTGGTGTGCTTTGTTGTGCTCTGATTTCATTTCATTATTGTTTACATTGCATTACATACATCTTGAACTACTGTTCCATTAATTAGATTAATTTTAATTAATCTTAATTGTTTTAATTTTTAGAAAACTCAATTCACTCACCTCTTGGGTTGCCTTTTGGGCCAACAGATTGAAACCAATCAAGTGAAAGCTTCCCATAGTTTACAGCCAAGTTGGTGTTTTGATGAAAGCACTTGTATTTTGAACTATCTATGATAACAGCTATTTGATGCTTGATTCCAATGTGCATAACACTTTAGGATTTGAAGTGTTTGGTTTAGGGATTTTAGGCTCAAAGTTTAGCTCTAAATTATGACACAAGGATTTTCTTTCTAATTAAAAATATATCAAACATCAATTATTTTTGAACAGTAGAGATATGGTTTAGTTTAACAAATGGATTATTTATTCAATAAATCATTGGATTTTCTCAAACAGTATCCGATGTGGTATTGTTAGGGAATAAAGAGAATGTGGTGGCATATGACAAGGAAAACTTGATGATTAATCAAATTCTAATGGTTGTAGTAACCACTAGATTGGAAAATGAAGAGAAATATAGTGTATGAATATAAGAGATTGGGATTCTATATGAGGGTTGATATTTAAGGATTTATTTTTGTTTTTGTAAGTTTAATGGTTGTAATATAAGGTTGGAATATGGGTTTAAGTGACTTGTTAAGATTATCCATAAAAAAAATAAAGCAGTAATAATCTTTTCGAAGGGGGAGAGGGGCACATGCCACCCTAAAAATTTTGGAAAAATTCCTATTGAATACTGCCTAGACTGGATGATTATGATTGACAATAGTAGCCCTTGCCGTAAGTTGCTTATATCATGTACATGTCTTTGTGCGCGTTCCATATTTAGAGCTTAGGTGGCCTCTGCACCTCTTTGTCTTCATTTTGAGGAAGATTTGATTCTTTTGTGATCAATAAAGATGCTCCACACCCCACCCCGGGCGGGAGAATTTTTGCGTGATGAAACTCTAAAATCACGAAAATGTCCATGACCAAAAAGATGTTGGATTAATGTGCCTTTCTTTTCAAATGAGTCTTCATGCTGTCAGTAGTTAGATTAGTAATGATGGGAAATGAAGGGCTTGATTTTATTGTTACTGTTTACTGGACTTTGAAGCAAAAAAATAAAAAATAAATTACTTGCATGTGGGTTCTGACGTATCAATAGTTGCCAACATATATACATCCTATGTGGTTAAGTCTACAAAGGAACAGTGTTGATAACTCCAATAAGATAATATATACATACATATATATATAAAGTACCTATTATAATCATCTAACTATATGTATATAAATATATTTATTGAAAACTAATATGTATATATATATTTGTATTTACGTAAATACAACATACAGTCATGTCTATGCATACAGAAAAGAAGTTAGAACTTAGTGTGAATATATGTACAAAGAGATTGAGTGTGAAAGGGGAGGACTACAATGCAAATCAAGGAGCTTAAATGCTCAAGACTTTCCGAGCAAAGGAGGATCTCCACCCGTCTATTTTTCTTCGATTGCCATGTGTTACTCTCTCCCTCTGTTATCATGTGTTTGTAGATTTAGTTGAGTCTTGTTATTCTTCTGATTGAGTTTTAACCTTTCAAACATAATCCACGCCCAACAGATTCCACGTCTACATATATTCCCCAACCCACCACCAACGAAATCACATTCCAACCATTTCCAAGACATGAAAACACAACTTCTGCCCTGTGTTCTTCTGTTCTGTGTTTCTCACTGTCTCTCAAGGAGACTTGAGGAGGTCGGGATACCCTCCTCCATTCCGCCTCCTCCCCAGCCAGCCACATCGTCTCCTCCGGTGATGCCATCATTCCCCGCACCTCCCGACTCCGAGTGGCTGCTGCTTCCGCCGTCACCTCCTCCGCCGACCTTGGCGTGTCCTTTTCCCCCATCACCACCATCCCCCATGCCACCTCACGAGGACGAGCAGACCTCCCACTTGGGTTTATGGATTATGTTGGTAGTCTTCGGCGTTGCCGTCATACTATGCGTACTATGCTGGATTTTTCGCTCACAGAATCCGGCTACCACACCTCCTCCACCACCACTGAAGTATCCACCGGCCAGGGCTCCTCTTCCACTACCAGCATCTCCACCAGCCAGAGCTAGGGACTCTCCACCGGCCAGAGGCAGAGCACGTAGAGGTGGAGCTGGCAGAGACTTTGCCCCTCGTGATTTGCCACTGGGTCCGCAACGAGGCACGGAAGACCATTACCTGATCCGTCTGACTGAGTACTTCCAGTGGGTGCTCGAGACTGCGAGGAACGATCTTCTTTGGCGCCAGGTACCTCTCTGATCACCATGGTGTATGATGGTTTATAGGTTTAAGGAAACAAAGAAATCATATTTTTTTTTAACATATTATTTTTTAGTTTCTCTCATTTGGGTTACCCAATTTTATAAATTTTTTTCTACGCTGCCTATTTAATTCTTCAATATTATTTAGTTTTTTTAATTGTTTTCACTCAGGATTGAGTGTTGGTTTTGTTTCAGGAACCTCGCCGTTGAAAACAGCCCATGGAGTTGATAGGCCTGTGTTTTGTGTTCATAGGACTTTTAGGTGTGTAGTTTGTTTTGATTTAGCTTAACCACCAACTTTTGGGTGTACTGTTTATGGTTTGTTTTTATAGGACTCTAAATATGTGGTTTGTTTTTATTTTTGTTAAGCTTATATGCCAACTCCGGGCTCTTCTGTTTATGGTTTGTTTTGATTTTCAATTAAGCTTATATACAACTCCGGGGTGTTTTGTTTGAATTAAACCTGCTATTGTTTATATTGAAGCATTTATTTCCTATTTTACCATCTTTTCAGAAAACTCCCGTATATATTTTTTTACTCCTTGTTAAGAATCTTTGACAAAAGAAGGAAAATGATGCTCTTGTAGAAAATCTGATGTAGAAAGCCTCACTAAATAAGGAGGCAATGATATTTTTTAAATTAAGAGACATCATTATAGACATTGTTTTAAAATCAAAGACTCACATTTAACTACCTCATTCTCACAAAGAATATATATATATATATATATATTTCTGCATGTGTAAGAGTACCCACAAAAGGATTGTTAAATTGGGTTTTCCCACAATACAGACCTGTTTGAAAAGGAATTACAAAGCACATGACATGGGCATCATCGCGTTAATTAGCCTACATCATACATCACCTCTCTGTCTCTCTCATTAGATTCATAGTTTGTTGATGAAGATGGCATGAGTTTAAAATGTGGCTTGGCTGTGTGTCGTAATACTTTATTAGTACGAGGTATATAGAGAAAAGGGTGGAAAGGAGAACAAGAATTGGACCCACTCAACTGATTTCATTTTTAATTTATTTTCTCCCTAAGATTAAAAAATCTTAAAACAACCATATGTACTTCGGTAACTAATTAATGTTGTCCTGTGGTTATTCTCAGTGGCTGATGTAAATATGATCACATCACAGCCTCTTATATATAAGTAGCAGTAGCAGTGGCAGTGGCAGAAGTAGAAGAAAAGAAAGAAGCGTTGGTCATAAACCCTAGACCCTACCCACAAACACATGCAACCAGCCATAAATATTCATACACACATGCAATACCAAAGGTTGTTGATTTTGCTGATCGTACTGAAATCATTGGCTTTGATCCTCTGATTGGGAATCATCTTGCAGTGAGGGCCAACCAACAACCCTTAGAAAACCCCATTCTCTGTGAAACCCTAACTCGGAGCTCAATTTCCAATTCTGGACTCAAGTTCTCCTTGTATTTTGTTCTTCTGCTCTTCCCATTTCTTAGTTTTCTCACTCTTAAAACAATCCTCACCCTTGTTTCTAAGAATGAGAAAATTGGGTAAGAAATGGGAATCATACAATATTTTCTATTTGTGTATGAGTATATATATAAAAAATGCTACAATCCTATTTCTCACTCTAGATACAAGTGAATGAGTCTCACAACTTTATATTTATAAGTGAGAAAATAAATTGAGAAATGTGATTATATATAATATTACTATATATATATAGATTATAGTCACTAATAGTCATTTAGTGTACGCTTAATTCCTTAAGCTGATTGCTCCATGAAATGCTTAAATTTCATTTTTAGGGCGGAAGCAATTGAAAGTGAAAAATACTTCATTAAAAATGGCCAGGCACCGAGCGAAAAAAATTCATTGGAATGGTTGGAATTTATCGTTTTGGATCTTTGTTTTTGCTTTTTCATTATTTTTGACAATTTAGTGCTAACAATAGGGTGTATAGTTTGAATATTAAGTGATTTAAGATTGTTCTTGGAAAATGAAAAACATTAAAAAACGAAAAGAAATTTTCTTCCATGGAGGAAGTCAATACAGTTTCTTTTAACAAGCTCTATTTTATCTCTTCAAGAGTGTGACAGTCATGTGTGATTCTTTATATCTATGTACATATACATATCATAACCCAACGTACCACAATACCTGACCTATCACCTGCCATTTCAATGATGGTGGTGTGTCCAACATAGGCAGCGTTGCACTATAAACAAACCTCCCCCTCCATGTTCTATATTCTTTGCATCTCCGTTTTAGAAAGGGAAATTGCAAAGCACATGCCAACTAGGTCACCCTAGTGCATGCTTGCGATGAAATTTACTAGTGTACCACAATCATTTTTTCACTGATGAATTGTTATGTTTTGTATTATCAATGACAATTTCCTTGTTTTCCTTTTTCACATTAATTGCTTTTTGTTTTGTGCTAGGTAATGGTTGCAATTTCCCTCCGTAGGGCAAGTAGAGGTGCTGTAGCCTGTAATTGGTAATACTTCTTTAGGCACTTTCTAGAATTAAAAAGAAATTTTCTGATATTCCTGCCTTTTGATAGCTTTTAATCATCAAATATTTTCAGTCCAAGCACAAATTATGATGTTAATGTCACACCAAAAGTACCTAGCTACCATGAAAAAACAAGACCTCTTACAACTAAAGTACAAATGCATCTTTGGAGTGCTTGTTTGCATGCATTTCAAGCATAATAACAATGCATGTCAATATTAACATTGCATAAGTTATCTCTCTTTGGGTACAACTAGGTATTTATGATCTACCTATGGTTTTTTTTTAAGGTTCCTTTTTGGTTCTGACCGAGCTATTGTACATGAACTTATTCAAAATTGAATTGCACTAGTTAACACGAGCAGAACTAGATAATTTCATTTGAGAGACTGAAATTAAACCATAAAGATGGGTCAACAGTAGTATATAATATCGTCCGCAATTATAAAGAGAAGCTAGTTTGCTTGAGAAACTGAGATTTTTTAGTACAAAGAAAAGTTGATATACCACATTATCTGTGAGGAAATTAAAAACATGAATCAATAAAAGAAAACATGAAGACAAAACAAAAAAAAAAAAAAAAGCACCCTCTTAACCATCTTCAAAGAACTTCACATCTTTAAATAGGAAACTATTCTCTTCTCAATTATTTCTCCCTCACTTCACATTCTTTTAGGTTTCAAGCAACTGAAGATAAAGTTACAGACTTGTAGAGCAAGTAAATTGCCATAACTAGACCAAAAATCTTTTATTAATTTAGATTGTCAGTTCTTATTTTTAACCCACCGTCAGGATTCTGTAAAAAGAACACACAAATTTAGTATAATATATTTCTTATTTTTTTACCCTATTTAAAGCAATTATTTTATTCAAATTGATTTTTGGGGGTGCACATGGTAGGAAAGTCTCTGATATACGTTGCCCTTTGCACGTCAATAATCCTAAGGGACTCTTCACTGTTATGTGTAAATAAGCATCAATTTATAGCAAGTTTGGCTGCAGCCGTATAATGGTAGTTGTACAAACTTTGTTCTGGAAAGCAAAATAAGACCAAATTATGATATTCGTTTCAGATCATCACCCAGCTTCCCCAAACAACTCACTACAAAATTCTTTATAAAAAGACAATCCTTTCTAAGTAATATTTTAATAGTTTAATTTTAATGCACTGACAGTGTAGAATTTTTTTTACACAAGCAAAGTACCAGGGTGTAATAATTGTCCTTTAGAATTTAAGTATAACGTAAACAAACAACACTCATAGACACATGTCGTACTTTGGTGCCCGCTTATGTAAAATAATTCTCATTATCAGTACATCAAAATTAAAATCATTTTTTAATCTATAAATTAACATTAAGGTTGTCTTTTAATTCCAATTAAAACCCAAATAGGTTGGATTTTAGATTTATAAATTACTTGGTTGATCTCCTAAAGCTTCAGATTTTTTTTCTTCTTTTGGTAAGTAAAATTTCTCCTTTTCACTAGGCAAGAAAAGTTTCAAGCTAAAAATTGGCCAAGGTACCAAGCAAAATCTGGTGCAACAGCACCCCTGTGTACGCGTTGTATAAAATATTTGGTTCATCAGTCCTTCAAATTTTGATCAATGCGTTAGCAAAATATGCTTCTCTTAATTCTAGAAAACATTTGGGTTATCATGAACCAATACGAAGTTAATTGGCCCTATCGTGTACCATAATTTCAACAACGGTTGCCATTAGCAACGTTTGAATCCCTCACAAATATGTATTGTGTCTATTTTCGGCATTAGGGATTCGAAACACGGAAACAGCAACTGCTTGCAAAAGTAATGCATCTTTGGAATATTTGTTTGCAAGTTAATGTCCATATACCATGGGTTTCAAACACAATATCAACGAGAATTAACATTAACATACCATAACTTATCTTTCTTTGGGTGCAATATTCTGTTCACAATAATTGATCTAGCTAT
The DNA here is from genome assembly GCA_033060915.1 of Euryodendron excelsum. Lineage (NCBI taxonomy): Eukaryota > Viridiplantae > Streptophyta > Magnoliopsida > Ericales > Pentaphylacaceae > Euryodendron > Euryodendron excelsum. The sequence continues at coordinate 26,575,283 of CM065393.1, forward strand.
TTATGATCAAGCTATGGTTTTACGTGAACTTATTCAGAATTGCACCGCGCTAACACGAGCAAAGCTACGAAAATTTAATCTGGTGCCTAAAACATCGTCTCTCCAATTATAAAGTGAAGCTAGTCTGGTTAAGAAAATGAGATAATTGAGCAGAAACCAAAATTGATGTACCACATTAACTGTGATAAAATTAAAAATATGAATCAACAAATTTAAGGAAAACATGAAGGCACAAAAAAAATAGAAGAAAAAACAAACAAGAAAAGCACCCCTCTTAACCTTCTGCAAAGAACTTTACATAATTAATTAGGAAACTATTCTCTTCTCCATTATTTCTCCCTCTCTTTTATTCTCTAAAAATATTCTATTATTTTAGGGTTCAAGTAACAGAAGAAAAAGTTAGAGAACAAGTAAATCCAAACATTTTGTTTAAACCCCATTATTCATTTAAAAAGGACCCACAAAATTAGTATTGAGGATTAAACATTTATTTACTGAATTCTAACCAATTATTTTATTCAAGTTGATTTTTTGGGGCACATAGAATTTAAGTCCCTGATATTGCCATCTTTTGTGGGAGCGTCCATTTATAGCAAGTTTGGCTGCAGTATTACAATGGCAGTTTGTGTTAAATATTTTCTTGATTATTCTCTTGCTAGGTATCTAGAACACATAAATATCACTATATGAATATTACATAAATTGCGTACTTGCAAAAGCCACGTAAATCTCAAAAGTCTTTTCCTTGCAACCAAAAACACCCAAGAACTAGATCTTCCTCTCTTTTCTCCAGCTATATTGTTCAATTCAATGGGCAAAGCCTATCTCAGTTTCATACGTACCTCTCAAGAGATTAATATTAATAGAGAAGAGAGGGGACCTAATCCTTATCAGTATATTACTAGAAGTCTACCCATTATCAATCTCTAGGTATAATCCTACCACATCTCAAATTAGCATAATCACTTACTAGTAAGGTATATCATAACCTAATAAGCCTTATTGATCACAAAACAATTATGGGCTTAACTAGTATTTCTCTTTTAGGCCATATCATCAACCCATTATTTAAAAACTTAAAAAAGCTATACAATCAATGTAAGCCCATAATATGAAAAAAAAAACTCTAACATTCTCCCACTTGAGTGACATTGATTGCTTGTTCAAAACATTCTGAAAATGACTCATGAGTCAGATACAACTTCAGTGGCCACATAGCCTAAAATGAAAACACCTTAGTATCAAAATCACGTCCCATAAGGACAATACCATCGAATCATCGAAATCATTACACCATTTAGCAGCATAACACCACTCCATGGTTACAAATGCTAATACCTTTATTAACATAGATCACCGACAAATGTGGTAAATGAGAGATAGCATTTTGTATGTGATTTAATATTGCTATTCTCAAAAACTGGTCCAACTTTATGGTTTCTCACAAAATGCTTCAAACCAAACCATATGTTTGAAGTCTCTTTATGCTCAAGTGAGATACTTTATACATGAGACTCCTTATAGATGCCAATACTCCTTATAATATTTGATTAGACAACGAAAGTGTAGTTTATAGCCTCTAAACGACCCCTTGTTAGTCGTAGTTTTGGAATAAGTTTGTTTTCTTTAATATATTTTGCATTTAACCATTTTCCTCATTCTAATTACAGGTTTCTAAAGCTAAAGGAGTAAATTGGGAGTCAAAGAAATGATCCGAGCTGAGAGCATAGATCATTGAGGAATATTCCCGGGGGTCTTGTCTCGGGAAGCATGCAACTTTTGGCTCATGACTTGGAACGGAGTATTTGATGAATCGTTGGAAAGCTCTCCCCAAGACAATCATGTTTGCGTCTAATGAGCCTTGCCAATTTTCAACTCCAAGGGCTTCAAACGAGGCGATTCCGAACTGGGCGAAAAAAGGGATTACGGTTCAAACCCTTAAAAAGCCGTTCAAACGGCAAGAAGAAGGAAAGGGAGAAAACAAGGCATACCGTTTGAACTCCAAAATGGACGGTTCGAACAGCCCGTGGGCATGCAATTTGGAAATTAGCCTACCGTTCGAACGCTCACTTTAACGGTTCGAACGGTTGGAAAAGCAGTTACGGGCGTTTGAACGCCCACTTTGACCGTTTGAACGGCAGGTTATTTTTGTCCAGATTTTAGGGCTCGCTTTGTAATCCCTATAAATACAATCCTTTTTGTGATTTTCAAGATATCAAAGCAGGAAGGGCGGCGACTTTAGGGTTTTTGTACGTTTCTTCCTTTATTGTATCTTTTATTTGTTAGATTTATGCTTAAATGTAAATGTAACTTCTAAAGCATTAGTTTAATATATGGTCTTCCATTTCTCTTGCATTAAATTCATAATGTTCGTGGAGTTATTGTTTTAAAGTCAAATTTTTAGCTCTTCTTCATGTATTTTCGAAATTATACGTATATAGGAATGAGTAGCTAATTTCCCCCATCTCAAGATTGAATGTGAAAACTGATTAGAGGTCTTGGTTGACCATAAGAGGGTGTTTTTGGATTTTCAAGCTAAATCTTTTAATTGTATGGTTCTTATTGTTCTTCATTCTAGAAACTTTTGAAAACTTAGACGATTGATTATGTTCGGTAACGTTTATGTGTGAGTGCATACTCAGTATAGGCGCTGCACAAATCGATGGTATTCGTCTTCGATTCTAAAGATTTGATTTATTCTAGGTGTGGGATTTCTAAAGGACACCCCATTTCTATCGCTAAAACTTCTGAATCCGAGACTCACGTTGTAGTCAAAGGATTTGAGTTATAGAATACGTCTTTTGGAATTCTTAGACCAATAATTGGTTGGATCAGTCAATCCCGAGACTCTGTCACTTTAAGTTAAAAATAAAACTTGATTCAAGTCATTCTCTTTTAGTAGTTAGCTAATTCAGATAACCAACCCATTTCCACAACAAATATATTTTCCATTTTTTTTTACTTTGCATTTTAAGGGATTTTTGCCAGAATTTAGTGGTCGATTGAGAGGGTGGTCCTAGATCTTGCGGTTATTGTGCACACACAACTCCTTGTGGGACGATCTCGTACTTCGAGTAATACTACTCCGCCGGCCTTCTCTTAGGTTCATCTCAAGTGCACGTGTGGCGCGAGTCAAGTTTTTGGCGCTGTTGTCGGGGAGTTTGCTTTAGCACAAATGACTGCAAGAGGCGTGCTAGAACACGAACCTTAGTCAACACGAAATTCCGCGAATTGCTTCATCATCAACCTACAACAACGGAGGAATCGTCGACAAAACCCATTCGGTAACTTCGTTCCATCATTTTTGTGGTGTTAGAATTTTAGGATTTTGCTTATTTCTTTTTATATATATTTTTTTTTAGGGGTCTAGGCATATGGTAGTCAGGAGGTGGAACTAGAGGAGGTTAGGCTTTGTATTAAATGTATATTGGTGGTTTTGCCTTGTATGTGGAGATTGGAGGATCGGTTGGGTTGCTTTTAAATTCATTGTGGGCAACGGAGTTGACATTTATGTGGAGATTGGAGGGTCGGAGGAACTTTGCTTGATTGATGTGTGCATTGCATTTATATGTCCTATTTCTTTCGAGATCACACTCATCGTCTTGTTAGAGTCGACCCGTTACGTAACCTTCCACCAGACTATTTGACTCCGTCACTTGCTCGTTTAAACCCAACAGATTCACCTCACTTTCCTTTAATTGTTGACTTAGGACCCATACTTATGGCCAACATTGATAATCCACTAGGCAATGTCCCAGGGGATGAACACAATGAACACAATGGGCACAATGGTCATGAAAGGGGAAGCAACATAGGGGACGCAGAAGTCCAAGATCGTCCTATGAGGGACTACATGAACCCTGCTAGGCAAACACCCACATTCGCCATAGTACTTCCTGCGCACCAAACCACATTGAATCTTAAACTAGGAATGCTACAAGACATGCCCCAATTTCATGGCTATGACTCTGAACAACCATACATGCACATAAAAGATTTTGAGGATGCTTGCTCCATTTTCCAAGATAATGCTTGTCCCCGGGTAGTTTTACTTCTGAAACTTTTCCCATTCACTTTGAAGGATAAGGCTAAGACATGGTTGAATACACTGAGGCCTATGTCCATTTACTCATGGAACACTCATCAAGGGGAGTTCTTGAAAAAGTTCTTCCCCGAATATCGCACCGAGGCACTACGGCGTGCTATATCTCAATTTGCGCCAGCTAGTGGTGAAACCTTCTTCCAATGTTGGGAGAGGTTCAAGGATCTACTATTCGCATGTCCACATCATGGTTTTCCAGAATGGCACATCATTAACACATTCTACTCTTCGTTGACCCCTCAATTAAAGATGTTTGTAGAGTCATGTGCGCGGGAACCTATCTAGACAAGAACCCCACTGAGGCTCATAATTACTTCGACTATCTAGCCAACTTGGCTAGAGATTGGGCTAGCACGGGTACTCAAAACCCTACAACTCAAAATTATATTATCAAGCCCACTACCACACATGTTGGAGCTAAACACCAGTTAGGGGAAGTAGAGGACCTACAAGCTAGGGTTATGTCACTCACACGCAAGTTGGAGGCTTTAGAAACTTCTAAGGCCACCACTTCTGTACCGGTTGAATCACCCTCATTGTGCTTAGTTTGTAATACACAGGACCGTGATACAACTTCATGTCCAATTATACCGGGGGTGAGGGAAGCACTTCACGGCCAAGTGAACGCGGTTGGTCAATTCCAAGGGGGTTACCAAAATCAAAGGAGTGGGAACAATCCCTACTCCAACACATATAACCCGGGGTGGAGGAATCACCCTAACTTTGGGTGGAAACAAGAGGGTTCACCAAATCCTCCACCATTTCAACAACCTCCACAACCCTTTCACCTACCACCGCAACCTTTCCATAGACCATCAACGTCTTATCCCACATAACCGGCACCACAACCGTATGCACCTCAACCGGCACAATACCAAGCTCCTCATAGGAGAAACAATGAGGACGTACAAGTGACCAATGACCTACGAGCACTCACAAATAGGGTCAACAATCTGGAACAATCACAGGGGGAGACCAACACACTAGTCAAAGACATCCACAAGATGTTAATGACTCAACAAACCCAAGGACGATTTCCTGTCCAACCCCAACCAAACCCAAAACTTGCAAATTTCATTGACACACCACATGAATAGGTTCAGGCCATCACTACACTTAGGAGTGGAAAGCAAATTGATAAAACCATCCCTCCTAAAGAAAACAGTCAAGAGAAAAAGAATGAGTCTGTTGGGTTAGGACATGAGCAAGTGAGAGAAGAAAGTGATAAAAATGAAGGGAAAGAGAATGAAAAAAATTATGAGCTGTCAAAAAAATCAATTGATGCATCTAAAGAAATGGGCATTGAAGAGTTGAAACGTGCCCCATTCCCTCATAGACTGACTAAACCTAGGAAAGAGTCCCTAAATTTTGAAATATATGAGATATTCAAACAGGTCCGAGTCAATATCCCTATTTTGGATGCAATCAAATAAATACCTTCCTATGCCAAGTTCTTGAAGGACTTGTGTACTGTTAAGAGGAAGTTACATGTTAAAGAGACGGCAATGATGAATGAAAGTCAAAATGTCATTCTACAATGCAAGACCACGCCGAAGTATAAGGACCTCGATTGTCCCACTATTTCGTGCGTCATAGGAGGACATAGGATAAACAAAGCCTTTCTTGACCTGGGTTCTAGTGTGAACCTACTTCCATATTCTGTGTATAAAGAACTAGGTCTAGGAGAATTGAGCCCTACCCGGGTTACCCTTGAGCTGGCCGATCATTCTGTTAAGGTGCCCCGGTGAATAATTGAGGATGTCCTTATTCAAGTGGATAATGTCTACTTCCCAGTTGATTTCATCGTTTTAGATACCCACCCGATAGACATAGAATCTTCTAAGCATCATATTCTTGTCATCTTAGGACGCCCCTTCCTTGCCACTGCAAATGCCATCATTTATTGCAGGAATGGGTTATTGAAGCTTTCATTTGGCAATATGACCTTAGAAATGAACATTTTTATGGTGGGTAAACAGAAGGGGGAGGTAGACAACATTGAGAAGGTAGATTTCATAGAATCTATTGTCCAGGAGCATGTAGACCGAGAGTTCATGAAGGATCCTATTGAGAGAGCTCTTGTCTGGAGTGAGCCTAATGACCAATTGGAATCCGAGAGCGCAAGTCATAGGGACCCAGCTAGAGTGGTAGAAAGGAGTGAGAGTTGCATGCATGTGGGTCATTGGACCCCCGTTTTCGAACCCCTTACCCCAAGTGTTGTCAAGCCGGTCTCGTCTGAACAAGAATCACCTAATCCAGAGAGGAAACCCTTACCTTCCATCTTGAAATATGCATTTTTAGGTAAGGGTGAATCCTACTCGGTGGTCATTTCCTCTAGCCTGTCTAAAGGCTAAGAGGAATCTGTCTTGAAAGTGCTGAAAGCTCATAAAAAAGCTATAGGCTGGACTATAGCAGACCTTCATGGAATAAGTCCTAAAATGTGTACTCATTGTATATATCTTGAGGAGGACTCTAAATCTGTGCGTCAAATACAAAGACGCTTAAATCCTAACATGAAGGAGGTTGTTAGAGAAGAAGTACTGAAGCTTCTCAATGCGGGTATTATATACCCCATCTCCTATTCCAAATGGGTTAGTCCAACCCAAGTCGTCCCAAAGAAGTCGAGAGTTACGGTAGTAAAAAATGAACTGAATGAACTAGTTCCAACTAGGATTCAAACAGGTTAGCGAATGTGCATAGACTACCGTAGACTCAATACAGCTACTAGAAAAGATCATTTCCCACTCCCCTTCTTGGACCAAGTCCTAGAACGTGTAGCAGGCCGTGCATTCTATTGCTTCCTAGATGGTTATTCCGGCTATAACCAAATTGAGGTCGCTTTAGAAGATCAGGAAAAGACTACCTTCACATGCCCATTTGGCACCTATGCTTACAAGAGAATGCCCTTTGGCCTATGCAATGCCCCAACCACTTTTCAAATGTGCATGATGTCTATTTTCAGCGACATGGTTGAGAAAATCCTAGAAGTTTTCATGGATGACTTCTTTGTCTATAGGGACACTTTCGAGGCATGTCTAGAGCACTTAGAGAAAGTTTGGAGAGATGCGAGGAGAGTAATCTGGTGCTCAATTGGGAGAAGTGTCACTTCATGGTGACACAAGGAATAGTTCTTGGATATATTGTGTCCAACAAGGGGATAGAGGTAGATCAATCTAAGGTCAAATTAATCTAACGTCTCCCTACCCCAAAGAGTGTCCGAGATATTCGGTCATTTCTTGGGCACGCCGGATTCTACCGACGGTTCATTGAGGGATTTAGTGCCATTTCTAGACCCTTGTGCCATTTACTTTCACTAGAGGTTCCATTTGTTTGGACACCTCAATGCTAAGAAGCCTTTGACAAGCTAAAAGGGCTTCTCACCACTGCACCTATTATTAGATCACCCGATTGGTCTTTACCTTTCGAGTTGATGTGTGACGCTAGCGACTATGCAGTAGAAGCTGTTTTAGGGCAAAGGGTGGACAAGAAACCATATGTGATTTATTACGCCAGCAAAACCCTCAATGAAGCCCAGCTGAACTATACCACTACTAAGAAAGAGCTCCTCGTTGTGGTTTTTACACTCGATAAGTTTAGGTCGTACTTGGTTAGATCTTTAGTTATCATTTACACTGATCATTCTGCACTAAAGATCTATTGAGTAAGCCTGATGCTAAACCACGACTCATTCGGTGGATTCTGTTACTACAAGAGTTTCAAATTGATATTAGAGATAAAAAAAAAAAAGGGTCGAAAATGTTGTTGCCGACCACCTGTCGAGGCTCCCTACTGATGGGGATGCTCAAAACCCCCTTCCAATCAATGAACATTTTCCGAATGAGTAACTCTTCTATGCTCATGCACTTTTAGATTCAAAGACCCCGTGGTATGCCGATATAGCTAACTACTTAGCTACCGGTAAAATTCCCTTGCATTGGTCTAGCATTGATAAAAAAATTCTTTAGACATGTGAGGTATTTCTCTTGGGAAGATCCATATCTTTTCAAATACTGTCCCGATCAAGTGATCCGTCAGTGTATTCCCAACGATGAGGTGAAAAGCATCATTAAGTTCTGTCACTCACAGGCATGCGGTGGGCATTTTTCTTTGCGAAAAACGACTGCCAAGATTTTGCAGAGTGGTTTTTATTGGCCCACCATGTTTAAAGACGTACACATTTTCTGCGTGTCCTGTGATCGGTGTCAACATCTAGGAAGTCTTTCTAGGAGGCACATGATGCCTCTTACCCCTATCATTATTCTTGAGGTTTTTGACTGTTGGGGTATCGATTTCATGGGACCATTTCCTAGCTCATGTGGCTATTTGTACATTTTGGTGGCCATAGACTATGTGTCTAAGTGGGTCGAGGCTATACCGCCGCGTACCAATAACCATGCTGTTGTGGTCAAATTTTTGAAAGAATACCTCTTTGCTAGGTTTGGTATGCCGCGAGCTATCATCAGTGATGGTGGCTCCCATTTTTGCAATAGGCCGGTAGCTCTACTGATGAGAAAATACGGGGTGATACACAAGGTTGGTACACCTTATCACCCCCAAACCCAAGGCCAAGTTGAGTTGGCAAATAGAGAGATTAAGCAAGTCCTAGAGAAAACTGTTAACCCAAACCGAAAGGATTGGTCCTTGAGGTTGGTAGATGCATTATGGGCCTACAGGACAGCTTATAAGACCATTTTAGGGTCTTCTCCGTATAGGCTTGTGTATGGAAAGGCATGCCATCTTTCGATGGAGATAGAACACAAGGCCTATTGGGTAATCCGTCAATTCAATGAGAATTTAGACGAGGCGGGTTCCCTTCAAAAATTGCAACTAAATGAACTCGATGAAATTCGCAATGATGCTTGTGAGAATTCCAAGATCTCTAAAGCAAAGATGAAATCTCTACATGACCAACGTATCCTTCGTAAATCTTTTGAGGTTGGTCAAAAGGTCCTTCTATACAATTTCTGATTACATTTGTTTTCGGGTAAGCTTCAAAGTAGATGGTCTGGACCTTTTGTAGTGCGAGAAGTCTCACCTCATGGGGCAATTGAAATCGAAAACCCTAAGAATGGCAATAAGTTTAAAGTCAATGGGCAACGATTGAAGCCCTATCTTGAGCTGGCGTCGAGAGAGGTTGACTGTGTGGACTTGCATGATCCACCGCCTTTGGACTGAACCATAATGTCGTCCCGTAGGTTGTATAGTAGTTGTTAGGATCGAGTCGTGTCAGACGTCACTTTTCCCTAAGTGGGGGGAAGTGGGTGTGTGTAGTGTGTCTGTCCTGCCCTTTCATCTTCCCCGTCCATCCGTCGCCGTGTCTTTTCATCACATTGTGGACTATGCTCGTCTCTAGTTGGGGGGGGGGGGGGGGGGGGGGGGGGGGGGGGGGGGGGGGGGGTGTCTACTTCGTAGTGTGTCTTTTGTCTTTCGATGTATGGTTTTTAGCTTTTAGTAGATTAGGGCAGTGTGTCTAGTTTAGTGTGTCTAATTAGTGTGCATAAGCCATAATCTGAAAATTTGGCCTGGAGTTCAAACGGTCCATAGAGCCGTTCGAACGGCCCGTGGCCATGTAATTTGGGACATAAAAATTTTGCCTACCATTCGAACTCCAAAATGGACGATTCAAACGGCCCGTGGTATGTAAATCTCATTTTTGCCTACTGTTCGAATTGACCAATCAAGCGTCTGAATGGCCGAAGTCGAAGTAGCCCATTTTGTGCCTAGAGTTCAAACACCCGTAATGGCCGTTCAAACGGCAGAGAGGTTTTTTGTGTTTTTTTTAAGGCCCTTCGAACATTTTTTTTTGTTCATTCTATTTCGTACCAAAGAGAGAACCGAGAGAGAGAACTTTGAGACCTAGGAAAGAAGTGAAGTTTTTGAAGAAGATGATCTTCCATTCGAAGTTCCTCTCCATTTGGAACGTCTACAGTGAATTGGAAAGAGAATCTCCTCCTTCACGTACCATTTAACCAAGGTAATCCCCCATTTTTGTTTTTGTGCCCTAATTCTTTTTGCTTTTCATTGTTTACATAAACCCTAGGTTTCACATAGATTTGACTTGGGGCTTGCATTGTTTTGCTTAGATGTATATATTTCTTGGTTTAGGGTGGTTGTATCACTAGGAGTAATGTTCTAAGGAACTCTCACCTTTCACCGCCCACCATGTGTACGATGAAATGCATTAGTGAGATTTTTGCTAGTAATTTGACGGCAATTGAACCCCATTGGATTCCCAAGGGATTGTAGGGTTCTTTAGGATAGATTGTGAGTTTTTTCCTTATTTATTTATTTATTTATTTATTTTTTGTTTGGAATCCCTTCAAAACACACGCGCACCACGTGTTTGACATAATGCCTGGGTGTTCATTGTGGCACCATTTGTGGTTGATGGGCACTTCCTAAGGCATGTAGAACATCATAGGCCACCTCTAAGGCATTATGCACCCGCTCTTTTTGTACTATGCACACACTCTTTTGTTGTTCTTTTGAACTTTGTTGTGATGTGTGGTGCATTGGTGTTTTGTCTATATTTTGTTTGCAGGGGTGTTAAGATGAGTGATAAATCCAGTAAGGGAGTGGGGAAGTCCAAGTCCTCGGCCAAAACCACGTCCAAGTTGAAAGAGGCCAAAAGGAAGGCTCCCGCTGCTAGTGCTGCCCACGAGGATTATGATGCCTCGAGATTTTTGAGGGTCCATGAGGAGAAATCCTACAGAAGGATTTGGGTGAAAAATGGGGCGGTGATTGAGAGAGAGATAAGGCTCAATGCCTTCAAACCTTTCAAGTTTGAGAAACATTTCTTTGATAGGGGGTGGCTAGGGTTGGCCTCATATAAAGGGAAGTGCATTTTGACCTTGTGTGCCGAGTTTATGGCAAACATATTCTCCTTGGTGGCTGAGAATGGGAGTGAACGGATCAAGTCTTGGGTCCGAAGGAAGGAAATCATCCTGGAGCCTGCCACGTTTTGTCATTATTACGGGCTTAAGCGAGAGGCTAATCCCGAGTTTGACTACCCTGACATAGGCGCCCCTCCATTGTCTGTCATTTGCGATGAATTACTGAAGAGGGCAGAAACCTGGGATGGGTTGGTCCAGTGTAACAAACTGAAGTTGACACCCAAGTACCTTATCCTTTTCCTGTTCTCTTGTCATAATTTGATGCCGCTGAAAAAAAACAGTTGGTATGAGCCTTAACCGAGCGTAGCTACTTTGGGCCATCGGTACGGGGAAATCCATTGACTTGCCCCAATTCATGTTCATGCAAGTCTACCATGCCTATATGAACCCAAATTCTCAGGGGTCGATTCCTTTTACTTGTATGCTTACCGAGTTGATTAGAGACTCGAAAGCAAGGATTCCTCGGGACCTCATTACCCAGGACCAGGAGGCACTCCTTGATGATACCACCTGGAATCGGTTTGAGGGTCAGAAGAAGAGGAAGAAAGAGGTAAAGGAACTGAGAAAGAGGGCGATTGCTAAGGCAACTGCAGGGGCCCAAGGTGCGAGTTCGCAGGCTGCTATGGCTCAGTAAGGGCAGAAGTTGGACGCTTTCATAGCTTCAACAGATACTCGGTTGAAGAACATCGAGGACCATGTGGAGAGGCACACTGCCATTCTTCAGGAGATGATGGCGATGATGATGAGGGGGTAGCCGCCGACTGGAGGAGATGATGGTGATGACGATGAGGGCGATGAGTAGGAGTTTAGACTGAGTTGCTAGTTGATGTTTTTCTTTCCACTCTAAAACTTTATTTCTTTTGTTTTCATGGGCTGTATAACTGTTTTGTGGATATTAACTTTTGGTTTTGAATCGATATACCTTTTGCTTTAACACTTTTGATTTAAGTTATGCATATTGTCAATGGGATTTGAATAATTATTGAGACAGGTTATCTAATATCCAGTACATATGGATTTCACCCGAAACAGGTCAGTTTACATGACTCTTCGCATCCTGAAGTAAATATATTTTTGTTTTTGTTGATAATGGGTGTGTTGAGCATATCTTAGAGAAACCATTGTTGTATTCATGTCATCATTTTCTTGCTAATTGAGATACTTTATTTCATGCAATGGACTAAGTTTGAAGGAATGATTGATGCACCTTGGTGTTGTGATGACTTGCAAGTGTTTATCATAAATCTATCATAAGAGAGAATTTACATCATTGTGCTCTAGCATGATTATATGACTGTTTACGTATCTCTTTTGTGCATGCACTTCTTTATAAAGTGGAGATTTTACCATGTGAGTTTAGAGCCTAAAGATCATTTTTCGGAGTGATTTATGTCTACTCAAGTTTATTTTGTAATCTTCTATTGATTGAATAGCTCATTTTCTCTTGATTTTGTTTCACGTGCCGAGTAGTAGTTGGAATTTTTGACTCCCTATACTTTCTTGAGGTTTTGACTTAATGTCTTTCTGGATTCTAGACTAAGGCCATTAATTTTTTTCGAGCCGTTCATGTTCATATCTTACTCTCGATACTTGTGTACACATAATGTTGAGAAGTTTGTCAATGCGAAGTTAATGCATTGCTTTTACGCTTGTGAAGTTGTATGGAGTTTAGAGGAAAGAAAAGAAGAGAAAAAAAAAAAAGAAAGTATATATAAAAAATATATATACATAAAATAAAAAATAAATAAATAAAAAGAAAAAGAGAAGTAATATAAAGAAGTGAAGGAAGTTGAAAAATCCAATATTGTTGAAAAGTTGGAAAGCTGGACGTGTTTGCATTCTTGTCATCATGTGTAGTGCGCAACACACGTGTTGAAATTCTAATACCACCTTCTTTGTTCCCCATTCACAACTCTTCTTTCACATGGCCGTAGCATATCCGGGATTGCATAAGTTATTAATTCAGTTGAGTATAAGTCTATACATGTCACATCTCTAGCTGCTATTTGAGTCGCGAATTTTCCTTCACGAAGCTATGCCAAGTCGTTACACTTACATTTTAGCGGTTTTTGAGGATTGGAATTGCTCGTGTTTGCATGTCTTATTCATTTACTCTTTTGACAAGCTTTCACGTGAGAGAACCTTGCGTGTTCGTCTTTTGAGTTGAGTGTACGGCTTGGGAGATTTGAAATCGAAGCGAAAAGGATGTAATTGCATGAGTTAACTTGGTACAGTTGTATATAATTGATAGTGCACTTTAATGTACTTTCCTCTCTTCGATGTTTTATGCCTTTAACTTGCATGATTCATTTTATTTCGGGCAATTGAGATTTCTTGCGAATGGAGTTATTGCATGTCATTGTATCTCTTCTATCTTCTTAGCATGATATGGGTAGATGTTGGTGCGTATCCGTCCCCGGAAGCCCTCATGAACTCACACTAGGCTAACATAGTGGTAAAAGGCTAGGTTTATTCACCAAATAGGCCCGGGACTCCTACGAGAGCAGAGATTATGCTGTCTTTTCTTAGTTTTTGCTAGGGACTAGCAAAAGGTTAGTTGGGGGGTGTGATTAGACAACGAAAGTGTAGTTTATCGCCTCTAAATGACCCCTTGTTAGTCGTAGTTTTGGGATAAGTTTGTTTACTTTAATATATTTTGCATTGACCCTTTTCCTCATTCTGATTACAGGTTTCTAAAGCTAAAGGAGTGAATTGGGAGTCAAAGAAATGATCCGAGTTGAGAGCTTAGATCATTAAGGAACATTCACAGGGGTCTTGTCTCGGGAAGAGTGTAACTTTTGGCTTGTGATTTGGAATGGAGCATTTGATGAGTCGTTGGAAAGCTCTCCCCATGGCAATCATGTTTGCGTCTAATGAGCCTTGCCAAATTCCAACTCCAAGAGCTTCAAACGAGGCGATTCCAAACTGAGCAAAAAAGGGAATTATGGTTCAAACCCTTAAAAAGCCGTTCAAACGGCAAGAAGAAGGAAAGGGAGAAAACAAGGCATACCATTCGAACTCCAAAATGGACGGTTCGAACAGCCCGTGGGCATGCAATTTGGAAATTAGCCTACAGTTCGAACGCTCACTTTAACGGTTCGAACGGTTGGAAAAGCAATTACGGGCGTTCGAACGCCCCACTTTGACGGTTCAAACAACAGGGTTATTTTTGTCCAGATTTTAGGGCTCGCTTTGTAATCCCTATAAATACAACCTTTTTTGTGATTTTCAAGATATCAGAGCAGGAGGGGCGGTGACTTTAGGGTTTTTGTACGTTTCTTCCTTTATTGTATCTTTTATTTGTTAGATTTATGCTTAAATGTAAATGTAACTTCTAAAGCATTAGTTTAATATATGGTCTTCCATTTATCTTGCATTAAATTCATAATGTTCGTGGAGTTATTGTTTTAAAGTCGAATTTCTAGCTCTACTTCATATATTTTCGAAATTATTCGTATATAGGAATGAGTAGCTAACTTCCCCCATCTCGGGATTGAATGTGAAAACCAATTAGAGGTCTTGGTTGACCATAAGAGGGTGATTTTGGATTTTCAAGCTAAATCTTTTAATTGTATGGTTCTTATTGTTCTTCATTCTAGAAACTTTTGAAAACTTAGACGATTGATTATGTTCGGTAATGTTTATGCGTGAGTGCATACTCAGTATAGGCACTGCACGAATCGATGGTACTTGTCTTCGATTCTAAAGATTTGATTTATTCTAGGTGTGGGATTTCTAAAGGACACCCCATTTCTATCGCTAAAACTTCCGATTCCGAGACTCACGTTGTAGTTAAAGGATTTGAGTTATAGAATACCTCTTTTGGAATTCTTAGACCAATAATTGGTTGGATCAGTCAATCCCGAGACTTTGTCACCTTAAGTTAAAAATAAAACTTGATTCAAGTCGTTCTCTTTTAGTAGTTAGATAATTCAGATAACCAACCCATTTCCACAACAAATATATTTTCCATTTTTTTTACTTTGCATTTTAAGGGATTTTTGCCAGAATTTAGTGGTCGATTGAGAGGGTGGTCCTACATCTTGTGGTTATTGTGCACACACAACTCCTTGTGGGACGATCTCGTACTCCGAGTAATACTACTCCGCCGGCCTTCTCTTGGGTTCATCTCGAGTGCACGTGTGGCGCGAGTCAATATCCATTATGCTTTAAACACCCATATTTTCTAGCAGCTAGTATTGATCTAGCAGCTGCACTTGAAAAACATTATGGGTTACCTTTATATCATATAAAATCAAACTAATCATGTAGTTCTTTACAAAGAAAATAAACTCCCACTAACCAAGTGTATCGAAAGAACTTAAAACACCCATGTTTTCAACATGCTGCTTAAATATTTTAGGTGCAAGTCCCTTAGTTAATGGATTTGCTAACATTGCCTCTATATTAATATGCTCAATAACTGTCTACCCTTCCTTAGCTTTATCTCTGACTACCAAATACTTAATCTTCATATGCTTGGAACCACTTTTGCTCTTGTTATTTTTGGAAACGAAAGCTGCTGCACAATTATCACAAAATATCCTTAAAGGTTTAGAAATGGAATCAACAACTTTAAGGCCAACAATGAAATTGCACAACTAAACAACCTGTATAGTTGCTTCATAGCAAGTTACAAACTCTACCTACATAGTGGAAGAAGCCACAAGTGTCTCCTTCACACTTTTCCATGATATGGCTCCTCCAGCCATCATAAAAAACATAACCCGAAGTGGATTTCCAATCATCTGAGCAACCTACAAAATCCGAGTCTGTGTAACCAATCACCTCAAGGTGATCCACGCGCCTATAAACAAGCATGCAATCCTTAGTCTTTTGTAAATATCGTAAAACTTTCTTTGCTGCTTTCCAATGCTCAAGACCAGGGTTCAATTGGAATCTACCAAGCATACTAATAACAAAAGCAATTTCAGGCCTAGTACAAACTTGAGCATACATCAAACTCCCAACAACTGAAGCATACGGCACATTTTTCATAGACTCAATTTCAATTTCATTTCTCGGGCATTGGGATTTATTCAGTTTGTCCCCTTTAACAATAAGGACATCCCTAGGTGCACAATTATGCATAAAGAATCTCTTAAGCACACAATCTATATATGCCCTTTGCAAAATGCCTAACACACCACAAGATCTGTCTCTATAAATTTCAATGCCAAGCACGAATGAAGCCTTCCCAGGATCTTTCATCTCAAATGTCTTGGAAAAAAAATGTTTTATCTCCAGAAGTAGACCTAAGTCACTACTAGCAAACAAAATATCATCAACATATAATATGAGGATAATGAACTTACTCCATCTAATCTTAAGGTATATGCATTGGTCAATAGTATTTTTAATAAAACCAAAAGATGTTATCATCTCATCAAACTTTAGATACCATTGTCTAGAAGCCTGTTTAAGACCATAAGTAGACTTTTTCAACTTGCATACCATATGTTCCCTATCAGAAGCAATAAAACCCTCAGGTTGTAACATATAAACATCCTCATAGAGATCTCCATTAAGAAAAGCTGTTTTTACATCCATTTGGTGAAATTCAAGATTAAAGTGAGCCACTAATGCCATAATGATTCGAAAGGAATCCTTTGATGAAACAGGAGAGAACATTATAGTCAATGCCCTCTCACTGATTAAACCCTTTAGCTACTAATCTGGCTTTAAACCTCTCAATCTTACCCTTTGAATCTTTTTTGGTTTTAAATACCCATTTACAACCAATAGGCTTAAATCCCTCAGGATGTTCAACAAGTTCCCAGACATCATTGTCATGCATGGATTGTAACTCATCATTCATGGCTCTAGCCATTTACTTGATTGAGCACAAGAGATGGCTTTATTATAATCAATTGGATCAACCACTCGCGAAATATCATAGTCATTCTCTTGAAGATAAACAACATAATCATTAGGTAAAGCAAGTCTCCTTTCTCTTTGTGACCTCTTAAGAGAAGTAATTTCTTGAGGCGGTATAAGATGCTCTACAGTCTCTGTTTGTGGAATGTTTTCTTCAACAAGTTGAATAAAAACATTTTCTTGCACAATAGGAATAGGGACTATGACTTGTTGCTCTTCAAAGACGATCTCTCTGACCGAAGTACTCTCATTGTCACTAGTTTCATGCTCCAAGAATCTTGCAATAATAAACTCAACAATTTTAGTACTACGGGAAGGACAATAGAACCTATAACCTTCAGAATTTTCTGGATCCCCAATGAAAAAACTAGAGGTGCTTTTAGGTAGGGGTTTGCATAGGTCGATTCGGTTCAATTCTGTGTTATATCCAAAACCGAACCGATATTGATCGGGTCTAAAAAATTAGACCCAGAACCGAACCGATCGAGCCATGGAGCCAAACCGAACCAACCCAAGTCAGTTCGGGTTGCTTTAATTGGGTTCCATGGTTCTGTGTGGGTCGATTTGAATAGGCTTGGGACCACCTGCTTAGCCTAACACTTGATTAATTTATTTGTAAAAAAGCCACAGGCACACAGTGATACATTAACAAAGTTTCCAACATTCAAGCCACAGTAAGAACATAATTTATTTAAAACAGTACAAGCCAAAAATCGCAAATTTAAAGTTCCACATTACAATTCAACGATCATAAATTCATCAATACAACCCTATGAAAGAGAAAACCCAAATAGATGAATACTCAAGATCAAGCACAATCCGATAATACTATCTTCAATGTCAACTCCTAAAATTAGTCCTCATTTCTTTGGAGCTTCACCTCCCTTTGGCCAATACAAACTCAACTGAAAATTCAAAAAAAAAGAAGTTAAATATTACACCACATAATAAAGTATGAGAATTATGATTACAGATTCATTTTCATAGGTCAAAATGGTATACATCCTCAACACGAAGAAGAGAGAATTGTGTTAGTAGATTTTAATTCAAAACTATAAAGATGCAGTAAATTGCAATAAAACATAGCATGTTAAAACATTTTAGTATAAATATTTAAAGGACAAAACTATAGAAAAATGAGAAGAGATATACCTAATCACTCACAATAAACTGTTAGTACCATCGCTAATATAAAAATAAACTTCAACTAACACAAACAGAAAGATACTTCCATGAGCACATGAGCAGTCATACTTTCACTCGTAACAAAAAATAAACACAAAAATGGTAGCAAAAATCAATCATAAATGGAAAGGAACACATGTAAAGACAACTAACCCAGTCATACTTCCACCCGTAACAAAAAATAAAAACAAAATTGGTAGCAAAAATCAATCATGAATGGAAAGAAACACATGTAAAGACAACTAACCAAAAAACCCCCAATTTGTACTCGACCGATCAACCCAAGAGAGAGAGAGAGAGAGAGAGAGAGATTTACCTATTTCTTGAAGAGATCTGATGGCGAAGAAGAAAGCTGAGAGGCCAACGCTAATAGATTTGGTATCTGGAGGCATAGACGAAGAAAGTAGAGAGGGATTTGAACCTTCAAATTGTTTCTCCCTTTTATATAACATGAATAATAATCAAGTATGGTGGGTGCACTGTATTGTTTATAGGATCAATTCTAGTTCGGTTCGGGTTCGGTTTGGTTCTAGGTAAAAATAGTGTAGACTCGAGAACCGAACTGAATTGCTCGGCTCTGCAATTTCTAGACCCAGAACCGAACCATGGGTCTGCCAGAACTGAACCAAACCGACCCAAGGAGGTCGGGTTGGTTCGGTTCTTGGGTTTTTTGGGTCTGTTGTGCACCCCTACTTCTAGGGGCCAATTTCTTTTCAGCAGGGTCATAAATTCTAATCTCAACACGATAACCCCAAACATGAAAATGGTTTAAACTAGATTTCCTACCAGTCCACAATTTATAGGGTGTTTAGGAACAGCTTTACTAAGAACTCTATTCAGAATATACATGGCAGTCAAGAGTGCTATTACGTCTTCAGCCACACCATTCTGTTCAAGGGTGCCAGGCATAATGTATTGTGCTACTATTCCACATTCCTGTAAGTATTTGGCAATGTTGGGTCAAGGACAATCCCAAAAGGGGGGTGAATTGGGATCTTAAAAATTGTTGAATTTTTTCGAATAAATTACAAACAATGTTTAGAGATATCAACAAATAAGAGATGAGATACTCATGCAATGGGATTGCTGTGAACCAAGAATATCATGCACAACCATTCAATAAGAATCATCCACACACATATGAGCAGAGAAAAATAGGGAACAAGAAATTTATAGATGTTCGGCTTAAACCTTGCCTACATCCTCTCTTCCTCGATCCTATCGAGGGGTTCCACTAATTAATCTTCTTCTTACACAGCTGCTAGTTTCTTCTAGTGCCCAACTCACTAATATATCCAAGGATTTACACCAAATCCTTCTAGCCAAGAAGCTTCAACCCAGCTCCTGATTTTTCCAAGTGCTATCAAGCTACACTCAAGCTTCACACATGTTACAACAACCTTTTTAAGGTAATTTAATTACCAAACAATCAATGTCACTCTTTTAAGTGAGGATAATGCAAGTTACAACTCAATAAGTCCTCTCGGAAGATGAATATAACGAAGTGGTGAGAAATTTTAGGGCTCTTGGATTTTTGCACTTTTTTATTCTTGTCTCTTACCCATAAATGAGTTTGAACTCATGTATTTATAGTCTCTCACAAGAAATAGCCGTTAGAGCCGTTGGAAGAGCATTTAATGCGTGAACGGCTAAGACAGTTTCAAAAATTCTGACCGTTGGAAAGTATTTTTTATTTTTAGTTTTCTGCCGGGATTGTCAGCAATCTTCTACTAGTGCTGCCAATCGGGTTCCAGGCATTTTTCAGTGTAGCATTATCAGCAATTGTCTTCCTGGTGTCCCCAATCTCGACTAGCCACTGTATTGGCTGTTGTTTTTCAACGATGTCATTTATAACTTCCATATTGAGCTTCCATCCTTTAGCATCACTTCTTTTAAGATTTTATCTCCCATAAGATTGTTTGCAATATACATCTTGTGCTGTCAATCTGTCTCCCTGTCTGTTTTGTTATTTACCTTTTATCAAGATTGTCAACAATCTGAGTTGGTGGCAGCAATCTGATTCTCTACTATAGTTGCTATTGCTCTTCAGACTTCAACTTATCCTTTTTTACAATCAGTCTTCAATGGTGTAGATATATCTTGATACCCTTAATTTTCTTCACAACTTTGAGAGCCTCATAGATATTCCATGTCATCTTATTGCTCTTTAATTTATCACACCATTTGACTGCAGCAATCTGCTTATATAGTGAAGTCTTCCTATTTTGTTAGGTTTTCAGGTGCTAACAAACATCTATATTGTCATCAATCCTGACAGACTTCTCACTTAGCCATCTTTCGAATTGTCTTTGAGAAAGCCATGTCCAGGCACATACAATTCTTTTAGTGGAACAGAAACATGAGGATTGAAGGTCTTTAAGCTGAGTTTGCCAAAAAGATCAACACCCATGTATCTTCAAACTGAATTTGTTTAATTTGCATTCTGTTTATATACCCATTTCAGTGTTGGCACTCTTAACAAGTACTAGCAAAATCGTTTGTGTCAGTTCATGCAAATTCCATAAATCTGCTTTATTTGAACTAGGCTGCATACTTGAGTTAGACATGTTAGATCATATGAATAGGTTTTGTGATCATCAAAATCAATTACAAACAGTGGAGATCTCTCCTTGGATCAACAAGCAAAAGGTCTCATATGTTGACCAATTTCATCATATTTTCCATAATACTCCCTACCTCTATTAGACCTTACATTATGAATTGCTTTACCACGTTGTTTTTCTACCTCTACCTTAAAAGTTTTAAAATTTTCAAGTACGTCTGATTTTTCAAAAATTAAATAAACATAGCTATAGCGTGAAAAATCATCTATGCAGGTGATAAACTATTTATAGCCACCTAAAGAAGGAGTACGAAAAGGTCCACAAATATCGGTATGCACTATCTCTAAAAGGTTTTGACTACGAGTCGAGCCTCTTCTCTTATTCTTGGTCAATTTACCGCTAATGCAGTCAATGCAAACATTAAAGTTATGGAAATCAAGGTTAAGGAGAATTCCCTCTTTTATCAATCTTTCCATTCCATCTTTGGATATATGACCCAAACGCCTATACCATACACCTATGCCATAAAATAGATGATGTTTCTGTTGTCAAAGCCCTTTTAGTTTCAACATTATCAACATGTAAAGAGGAAAACCTTTTATTTGAAACCAAATTCAGTTTATATAAACCATCACATAGACATCCATCTCTAACCATACGAGAATCATAAAACAATTTGAAACCACTATTTAAAAAAGAGAATGAATATCCAGACAAGTCAAGTTTAGAAACTGAAATCAAATTATGCTTCATAGATGGTACAAAAATTGTGTCAACTAAATCCAAAGACAAACCAGATTGCAACTCTAATCTTACTACTCCTATAGACTCGACTTGAACTTTGACTCCATTTCCTACAAATAAGTTGACCTCATCTTCACTTGGTCTTTTTCTGTTTATGAACCCCTATAGCAAATTACACACATGAATGGAAGCACCAGTGTCAATCCTCCAAGATTCTAAAGGAATATCTAATAAACTGGATTAAAAACAGACAAAGGCTTGTGAATTACCTCCTTGTTTCTTCATCTTTTCTAGCCAAGCTTTATATTTTCTGCAATCAACTTTGAAATGACCTTTCTTATTATAGAAGAAACACATCTTGGCCTTTTTTACAGCAAATTTTGGACCAAGGTGGTTATGGGTTGGGTTGTCTGTCTAACTCCGGTTCATATTCTTTTTTATTTGAATGGAATTTGTTATTTTGTGTAGGTATTGTAAGTCCCTTAGGTGGTTGTGGCTGATAGACCATATTCGCACTCACCCCCTTTTGTCGACAGAGGCTTTCTTCTTCTTGAGAGCAAATAGATATGAGTTCATTCATATCCCATTTGTCTCATTGAGCATTATATGCGACCTTACGTTGATTGAATTGCATAGGGAGACAATTGAGAATATGATAAACTAAGAAAGAGTCTGCAATAGGGACATTAAGACCTCTCAGCTTCGATGCAATATTTATCATCTTAAAGATGTACTCCCTAACACCACCTACATTGTCACATTTGTGTGCATAAGTTTATCCATTAGGTCACCAGCTTCAGCCTTATCAAACTCTAGGTATCTTTGTCCTATGGCAGCAAAAAAATCATTAGCCTTACTGTTATCAGGTATGGCACCCAAAAGGTTATGAGATATGGACCTTTTGATTATCATTAGGCTTAAACAATTAGCCCTATCCCATTTTTCATAGGACAATTTTTCAGCAGCAGTGCTCGTATTAGTGGGTTCAAAAGGCTCAACATCTATCCTCAGTGCCAGATCCAAATCCAGCAAACCAAGTGCAATTTTCACATCATTTTTTCATTTCTTATAATTGGTCCTAGTTAGAGTTTCAATGGTAGATAGCTAGCTAGTAATAGCAGTAGGATTCATAATTGTAAATGGAGCACTATAAAATCATTGATATGCAACATATATAACATATGAACACAATGGATAAAAATAAAAAAATTTAATCTAATTAATATGGGCGATTAATTAGATATAACTCGTGAATAAGCTTTACAAAACCTTATAAGTCTTATTTTGATAAGAGTCCTTTGCACCATTACAAACTCTCCTTTGGGTAGGGAATGCAATATGCTAATGGTCCTCCTAAACTTTATCATAAAGCTAATTAATGAAATAACACAAGTGTTCGAAGAGTTCAACACCTTCGAGCAGAAGAACCCTCTGGACTCATGCTATCTATCAACCACCTCATGATATCTCCGAAATCATAACACATACTTATCTCCATTGGGCAGAAAATCACATGCTATAATATGAATATTGTTATAAAAGTAAAAAATATAAGACGGAGAAAATAAATCAACATAAAGTGTATATCGTGAATAGTTCTTTAGGAACTATCAAATATTTATCATATTTATTCTTCTAGAATATTTAGGGTTGATCTTCCGGACCACCCAAAACTTTATTGCCAATACAAAATAATAATACAACATAACATTTACAACTTACCTAGACTGTTCTTTCTTCTCTTTCCTCTCTCTGTTCTTCCTCTCCCTAATTTCTCTCTTCCTTTTTCTTTCTCTGCTTAGAGGCTCTCTAGGCCTCTCTATTTATAGATATGAAGAGGGAGAGAGAGAGTAAGGGAGGAGGGGGGTTGCGGAAGGGATGGCGGCTATAAGCCGCCGTCATCCTATACGTCACCCTCCCCCTGGGATGACCTCTTGGGTATGTTAAAACTGCCTCATTAAAACCTTACTAGGAAAAACCTAGTGGGAAAAAAACCGTAGCGAATGAAAAAGAGTACAATACTTAACTCCCCTTGAAGAATAAGAACATTATTTGCTTTATAAAAGATTTTTAAGACGGCGCATACCCATACCATGCACAAACTTTTCAAATATTGCAGTTGGTAGTGCCTTAGTAAATAAGTCGACCAAATTAACACTAGACCGTATTTGCTGAACATTAAGATCACCACTTTTCTGGAGCTCATGTGTATGGAAGAACTTTGGAGAAATATGCTTCGTTCTGTCACCTTTAATGTAGCCTTCCTTAATCTGTGCAATACAAGTTGCATTATCCTCGTATAATATCGTTGATGTATCCTTGATTGTAG
The DNA here is from genome assembly GCA_033060915.1 of Euryodendron excelsum. Lineage (NCBI taxonomy): Eukaryota > Viridiplantae > Streptophyta > Magnoliopsida > Ericales > Pentaphylacaceae > Euryodendron > Euryodendron excelsum. The sequence goes on from CM065393.1 coordinate 26,598,977, forward strand.
ATAATCCGTAACTTTCTTGAATATGTTGAATCATGGATCTTAGCCAGATGCACTCTCGGCTTGCTTCATAAATTGCTATTATCTCGAAATGATTTGAAGAAGTTGCAGTTAATGTCTGCTTCACCGATTGCCAGGATATAGCAGTGTTACCATAAATAAACACATACCCAGTTTGAGATCTAACTTTTTGCGGATCAGAAAGGTAACCAACGTTTGCATAGCCAATCAATTCAGGTTGTGACTCCTTGGAATAAAATAATCCCATATCAATTGTCCCTCATAAGTAACGCAGTATATGTTTAACTCCTTTCCAATGTCTTTGTGTTGGTGTAGAACTATATCGTGCCAATAAGTTGACAGAGATTGCTATATCAGGTCGTGTACAATTGGCAAGATACATAAAGGCACAGATTGTACTAAGATATGGTACTTCAGGACCAAGCAGTTCTTCACCGTCATCTTAAGGATGGAAAAGATCTTTATGTACATCTAGTAAACGGACAACCATTGGAGAACTTAATGGATGAGCTTTATCCATGTAAAACTGCTTTAAAACCTTTTTAGTATATGCTAATTAATAGATAAGAATTCCATTGGATAAGTGCTCAATCTGTAATCCAAGACAATACTTGGTTTTTCCAAGATATTTCATTTCAAACTTCTTTAAATAACGAGCAGATGTTGTCAGTTCTTCATAAGTTCCAATAAGATTCAAATCATTGACATAGACTACAATAATAGCAAATCCAGATTCTAATTTCTTAATAAAAACGCATGGACAAATTGTATTATTCACATATCCATTTTTCAATAGATATTCATTAAGAAGATTGTATCACATGCGTCAAGATTGTTTTAACCCATATAGCGATCGTTGAAGCTTGATAGAATATAAGCTTCTAGATGAAATATGTGCTTTAGGCATTTTAAATCCTTCAAGAATTTTCATATATATATCATTATCTAATTCACCATACAAGTAGGCTGTTACGACGTCCATCAGACGCATATCCAATCCTTCTAAGACTGATAAACTAAGTTAGAATCTGAACGTAATGGCATCCATTACAAGAGAGTATGTCTCATCATAATCAATACCAAGTCTCTGCGAGAAACCTTGTGCTACGAGTCGGGCTTTATATCGTACTATTTCATTTTTCTCATTTCGTTTTCGTACGAATACCCATTTATAGCCAACAGGTTTCACATCTTCAGGTGTGTGGACTACAGGTCCAAATACTTTACGTTGTGCTAATGAGTGTAATTCTACCTCAATAGCTTCTTTCCATTTTGGTCAATCAATTCTACGTCGACATTCGACGACTGTGTGTGCTTCAGTCTCTTCATTACTTCTGGTAATACCAAGAGCTACTTTAAATGAAAATATGTTGTCGACAACCATCTTATTTCTTTTCCAGCTTTCTCCTGTATTCATATAACTTATTGAGATCTCATTATTTTTAGGTACCATATCACTTACAGGAGATATCTCTTTAGGAGGTTTCTTTTCTGGGAATTCTTCTTCAGGATTCTCTTCTTCAGGAAGTTTAGATATTTTGTTCTCTTCAGGAGCACCAACTTGCTTATGCATTTTTTCTTGTGTCTTCCTTTTTCTAAAAACCATGTCTTTTGCACCGACAGGCCTCCCATGCTTCAAGCGTGTTTTAGATTTATTTGCTGTTGTACTAATAGATTATCCTACAAGGACATTAATACGTGCTGGAATATTAGTAGCTAGTGTATGTGATTTTGTCACATTTTTTTGTGTCGGTGAATGCATCAGGCAATTGATTTGCAATTGTCAGTAAATGCATAATTCTGTGAATTTCTAATTCACATTGACTCGTTCGAGGATCAAGATGAGACATTGTTGCAATATTCCAACTGATCTCTCGTTGCTTTTCTAATTGCGTCCTTTCTCCCCCTAATGGTGGGAAGACTGACTCATCAAAATGACAATCCGCGAAATGTGCCTTAAAGACATCACCTGTTAAGGGTTCCAAATATCTAATAATAGATGGAGAATCAAAACCAACATAAATTTCAAGTTTACGTTAGGGACCCATTTTAGTACGCTGTGGGGGTGAGATAGTTACATATACAGTACAACCAAAAACTCGTAAGTGAGAAATATTTGGTTGCTGACCAATAACAAGTTGTAATGGTGAGTACTGATGATAAGCAGTTGCTCGGACTCTAACTAAAGATGCAGCATGCAATATGACATGTCCCCAAGCAGAAACAGGTAATTTTGTTTTCATAAGTAAAGGTCAAGCAATCAACTGAAGCCGTTTTATAAAAGTTTCAGCAAGACCATTTTGTGTATATGTGTGGGCAATTGGGTATTCAACATCAATCCCTATTGACATACAATAATCATCAAAGGCTTGGAATGTAAATTCTCCAGCATTATCTAGTCGTATCGACTTGATTGGGTAATCTGGAAACTGTGCCCGTAAGCGAATAATTTGAGTAAGTAGTCTAGCAAAAGCAATATTACGGGTAGAAAGTAAACAAACATGTGACCACTGTGTAGAGGCATCGATTAAAACCATAAAATAACGAAATGGTCCACATGGAGGATGTATTGGCCCATAGATATCGCCGTGAATTCTTTGTAAAAATGATAGGGACTCAAGAATTACCTTGGAAGGAGATGGTCTAACAATTAATTTCCCTTGTGAACAGGCAACACATGTATAATCATGTGACAACAGAATCTTCAGGTTCTTTAACGGATGTCCATGTGAGTTGTCAATAATTCAACGCATCATTGTTGACCCTGGATGACCCAAACAATCATGCCATAGTATAAAATTCTTTGGGTCAAAGCACTTCTGGTGCATCACTACAGGTGATTCTTCTGCTTTTATAAAAGTATAATATAATCCAGAAGACAATGCAGCAAGTTTTTCTGATATATATTTCTTTCTTGAAATATAAGCAATAATGTAGAGTTGTTCTACATTATTTGCATTCGTCGTCTCAATATGATATCCATTACGACTTATATCTTTAAAACTAATCAGATTCCTTGTAGATTTAATAGAATACAATGTATCATCAATGCATAACTTTGTTCCTCTTGGCAATATTATATTGGCCCTTCCAGAGCCTTCAATTAATTTTGTTGTGCCAGAGATTGTCTTGACATTAGCTTCAAGTAATGTCAAGTGTGAGAAATATTTTTTCTCGCGAAGAATTGTGTGTGTTGTTCCATTGTCTACCAGACATATGACTTCACCATTCATTTTAGATATACTCAACGTGTTAGTACGATCCATGTATCTATATAACATATTAAATGTGGTTAATTAAAACATGATCATTTATTGCAAACACAAGTGGATGAAGGAAACATTACACAAGATGATAAGAAACTACATAAACTAGAACAAAGAGACAATAAAATTAAGTAGTGTGGACATCTCCATCACCAATTAAATGGTCTATTCTTCCACTTGCATCTTCAAAGAAATCTGAAACATCAAGATAAGAAATATCAACCTAGCCATCAAAATCTGTAAAATGCATTTCTACATTTTTTTTCTTTATCTTTAATTGAGGCTTGGTATAGCTCTGTCAAATATTTGGGCGTACGACAGGTACGTGACCAATGGCCTCTCATCCCACACCTATAACAAGTATCTTCAGATTTTTTAGGAGGAGGTTGATTCTGTAACCCTTTCCCCTTTTCAGATTTATTTCACTACTGGTGGTATGATGTGGTATTTTTAAATCTCATATAATAACCTCTACGATAATGTCCACGATTGCGACCATTAATCCTGCCACTATCACGACCATGTTCGCTACTACGTCTACTAAGTGAGCTTGCATTCACTTCAGGGAATGGAGCTAAGCCAGTTGGTCGGGACTAATGATTTTTCAGTAACAACTCATTATTTTGCTCAGCCACAAGAAGACATAATATTAATTCAGAATATTTTTTAAATCTACGCTCTTGATATTGCTGCTGCAGGAGCACATTCGAGGCATGAAATGTAGAAAATGTTTTTTCTAACATGTCTTCATCAGTAATCTTGTCTACACATAATTTTAATCGTGAGCTGATTTTAAATAATACAGAGTTGTACTCACTGACAGTTTTATAATCTTGCAACCTCAGGTGCATCCATTCAGATCTTGCTCTTGGGAGGATTACGGTCTTTTGGTGCTCGTATCTTTCCTTTAAATTTTTCCATAAGAGCAATGGATCTTTTATCGTGAACTATTCCGATTTCAGTTTCTCATAAAGATGATGGCGAAGGAAAATCATAACTTTTGCGCGATCCTGCTGGGATGCATCATTTTCCTCCACTATTGTTTGTTCAAGTGCTTTTGCAGCAAGATGGATCTCGACATCAAAGATCCACGATAAATAATTATTGCCAGAAATATCAAGGGTGGCAAATTCTAATTTGGCAGGATTTTATATTTTTACAATGTTATACCATACAAAACAATAAGCTTAAATCAGGTATAAAGAATTAAACGAAAATCAACGCACTATTCATTGCATTTTATATTATATTTTACTATTTTAATATTATTCATCACTATTCATGAATAGTAACATGCATCGATATATATATATATATATATAATTTTACTATTTTTGTCTTTATTCTAACTTTCAATTTATACATCAAAAAATAGTCAAGTCACATGTCTATGAAAAGGTATTGAAATATGGATTCCAGATCTCTAACTATCATAGGCAAATAATGCAAGATCTGAGAGAAATAAAGCAACAAAGTTTTAAAAGAAATACTATTCATCTCAATAGTGAATTACTGTTCATACTATTCACACACAGTAAAAAATTCAAAATGAAAATAAATTACACAGAAAAAGTAGTATAATGATGTAAAGAAAACCACAAAGTACTTAGAGTCTCGTGCTGATAATGTGTTATAAAAGTAAAGAATATAAGATGGAGAAAATAAATCAACACAAAGTGTATATCGTGAATAGTTCTTCAGGAACTATCAAATATTTATCATATTTATTCTTCTGGAATATTTAGGGTTGATCTTCTGGACCACCCAAAACTTTATTGCCAATACAAAATAATAATACAACATGATATTTACAACTTACCTAGACTGTTCTTTCTTCTCTTTCCTCTCTCTGTTCTTCCTCTCCTTAATTTCTCTCTTCCTTTTTCTTTCTCTGCTTAGAGGCTCTCTATGCCTCTCTATTTATAGATATGAAGAGGGAGAAAGAGAGAGTAAGGGAAAAGTGGAGCTGCGGAAGGGATGTCGGCTATAAGCCGCCGTCATGCCATACGTCACAAATATGCAATCCCATTCCAGAACAAACTTGATCTAAGAGAACTCTATGATTTCTCATAAGTGACCCACTTTAGCAAAATCACCCAGTTCAAAACCAATAAAATTCTCCTACATGGGAAAGGTCATTATGCCCAAAATCATTACCAAATTTTTATGAAGAGTACACAAAATATACATAATACAGTGTTCAAGAAATATTAAGCATAAATATATGTAGAGTAATGCTAAAAGAACCGCTGCATATATATAAAAGAACCGTTGTATATATATACATACATACATATATATATTTTTTACAAGGTCTCAAGTGAGGTGGGCCCACTTCGCAACAGATCCTTGTTATTCTATCATCATAAACAAAAGAATTTGCCACCATGTGTGTTCAACTAGCGGTCACCTATTATTTTATACTTGGTCAAAGGGCATTGGCTAGAATGATTGAATGGTGTCCATTCAATGTGCCTATAGATCATAAATGTGGCGACGAAGTCGTCTTCGGAAGTCATTGGTTCAACTTCGAACAAGGACTATTGCTGTTTAAATTTTTATGGCTTTTGCGATTAAATATGTTTCACATTTTATGTACAAAATTAATTCCTAAGCATACATAAAATCCATCCATTAGTCACGATTTTGAAAAAAATCGTTTAAGAAATTTCTTTTATGAACTAAAGACCCTAGATTATAAATCTGCAGAATTTCATGTAATTGACTAGTACAAAAACATCAAGAACTAATTCCGAAATTCTACAGTAATAATTTATACAAACATTTAAAGCAAATTGATTGCAAATAGTGTATGTGCATATACACTCTGCGAGAATACGTGCGTGACAATACGAATGAATTTTCATATGAATATTGAAGCATACGAATGAATTTTCATATAAATATTGAAACTTTAGATGGTTCTAGTCCTAACAAAGATGTCTTTGATATCACATGTTAAATATTTTCTTGATTATTCTCTTGTTAGCTATCTAGAACACATAAATATCACTATATGAATATTACACAAAGTGTGTACCTGCGGAAGCCATGAAAATCTCAAAAGCCTTTTCTCTGCAATCAAAAACACCTAAGAACTAGATCTTCCTCTCTTTTTTCCAGCTATATGGCTCAATTCAATGGGCCAAAGCCTATCTCAGTTTCATACGTACCATATATCTCTCAAGAGATTAATATTAATAGAAAAGAGAGGGGACCTAATCCTTATCAGTATATTACTAGAAGTCTACCCATTATCAACCTCTAGGTATGGTCCTACCATATCTCAAATTAGCATAATCACATGCTACTAAGATATACCATAACCCAATAAGCCTTATTGATCATAACACAAATATGGGCTTAACTAATATTTCTTTTTTAGGCCTTATCATCAACCCATTATTTAAAAACTTAAAAGAGTTATACAATCAATGTAAGCCCATAATATAAAAAAAAACTCTTAACAATTTGTACCTATTTTGTTCTGGAAGAGCAAAGTAAGACCAAAGTATGATATTCCTTTTTATTTATTTATTTTGTTTTGGCAAGAAATTTCAGGCTTTCGGTCAACTACTCTCTCGAGTTTGTACAGGACTCCGTCCACATGAACTACTTAAATCTTAAACAATGTATTAGTGATAGCTAATTACAAGAAAACGCGAGGATCTTAAGCTTATGACATGAAAATAAACAGACTACTGGGTTACCTTTATGATTGATGTTCTTTTCGGATCATCATTAAGCCACCTTCCCAATGAATCACTAACAAATTTCTTTTCTAAAATGACAATCCTTTCTAAATCATTTTTTTAACTTATAAATTAACAGAAATTTGTCTTTTCCAAAACCCAAATAGATTAAATTTCATTTTTATAAATTACTTGGTCATATCAATCTCCCTGGACTTCAGTTTTTTTTTTCTTTTTTCTGATAAGTAAAATTTCTCTAGGTAAGATAAAAAGAACAGTATATTACTTTCCAAATATGCACCTTGCGGTTGTTCTCTTAATTTTAGAAATCGTTTAGATTGTTATGGACCAATATGATGACCATTAACCAAATTTGCTACTATAATTTCATAAAGCAATGCCATTTTCAACGTTTGAATCCAATTCGCATTCAAAGAATGCCAAAATATGTGTTCAATTTCCAATTCGCATTCATCCTTCTATGATTACTAGTGAAATTGCCCGTGCCTTGTTCAAGTAATTGAAGGTTTTTTAATGGTTGAATATTTTTAACTCTTTAAGGTTCAAAATTGTATCCAACTAAGTATAATCCATATATATAATAAAGCAGAGTGATTTTTTAAAATGTCTTCCATGGCATTAATAGATGAGATTGATTTATTCACGATCTAACTATACTACTGATCACTCCAAAATAGTACAATTAATATTCGCCAGTATGCAATTGTGATGTAGTAATAATACCTGGACGTCTGAAATCGATGCACAGGGAAGAGGGTTAACGCATTCAAGAAAAACTCACATTAAGTCAAAACTCTCAGAAAAACACTCTAATAAAATAAAAATAGTTTGAACAAAGAGTTTGAGTTATCTATACTAAACTATGAAAACAGTTTAAAACTAATAAAATAAAGTTTCGAGATCAATTGTTTCAATTAGTTGCTTCATCCGTAATTCTAATGGAGGTTTTTGATAATTCAAATCAATGACTACGTCGTGAATCCTTGATTCGGAAGATTTAGTGATAAAAATAATTATTCTTTAACAATCAAACTTAGAATAAATCAAGTTTAAAATCAAAGATGCATACCATCGACTTGTTATCAAGCATAATCAAACATCCAGGTTTTCGTAGATATCTACTCTAGAATAAATCAGTTTTAGAATCAGAGATGCATATCATTGATTCGTGCAATACATGTACTGATCACAGGTTTATGCATAAGTATTGTTGAACATAGTCAAACATCTAAATTTTAATAAATATCTAGGGTTGATCCCAAAGAATTAAGAAGAAGAAGATTTAAACATTGAAAACTAATTTACCTTCATTATTCATCTAAGATCTTCAATTGATCCTCACAATTAATCCCAAGATAGAATCTAGCTACTGATCATAGTTATAGATACACAAAACTATATATAAATTTATTGAAAGGCTAAGTCATCTAATTAGAGGAATTGAAAACTGAATAAAACCTATGAAAACTTCTACTCTAAACTATTTTTAAAACCTAGAAAAACATCATTTCCCTTTTAGGGTTTGATTACAAGTATATATAGTTAAGTCTGGAGTCGTAAACCAACAACAAAATAAAAATTCTGCAGTTGGGTTAGTTGGTCATCCGAATGACCAAAATAGTGCATATTTTGATGTTCGAACGACGAGATCTCATTCATTGAGAAATCCTTCGATGGTCATATGAACAACCAAAACAGGGTATTAATTGACATTGGAACGATATCCTCCAACATCCGAACAACTATTATAGTGATCAAAATAACTCTATGAATCTTTAACCTTTGTCTGAACGGCGTCTGAACTATGACTTCAACAGTCAACTTCTAACCACCTTTTTAGCTCCATTTCCTATAAAAATCAAAATAGACTTTATTAGTACCAGAATATAACTAAAAAGGTATCTACAATCCTAAACTAAAGGTATCAAAGTACAAGTTAAGGTTTTATAATTACACTTTGGAATGCAATCAACTACTCATAAAATTCTTCTCTCTCTTTCTTTACCCTCATTTCTCTCTCTCTCTCTCTCTCTCTCTCTCTCTCTCTCTCTCTCTGTGTGCTTCCCAACGTCTCTCTCTCTATCTAACATTAAATGCTCCTAACTACTTTTTGTTTTTTCAATTTCGTTCTATATTTCTTCTCTTTGATTTCCCTTTATTCTTTTTCTTTTCTTCATTGATCAGCCATGACCCAACGTGTATCTCCTCCTTTCTTCCTCTCTCTATTTTTTTCTTCTTGTTTTCCTCTCCTTTTTTGTTCCTCCACATATCAATCACACTCCTGTCATCAACATAGACCCACCAAATATAAATGCAAAAATTAATAAAGGGAATTTGTCTTCAGTAGCCAAGCGCCCTCATCAGCCATGCCTACAATACTCCTTATTCAAATTCATAAATTAAGAACTCAGTTATATAATTTTTAGCTCATTAGAATATTTGTAATACATTATGAATATACATTTAAAAATATTTAAACAGAATTTCTGCATAATAATATAGTTGATTGGGAATGTCATTTTGCAACTGAACAACCATTATGATTATTCTTAAATAAAAAAAATATCATTCTCAGATCAGAAATTTTTTTAATTATAAAATAAATAATCAATACTAATGAATAAATCAATTAATAATTTATAGTATAGTGGATTATCCAATAATAATAATAATATGAGTAAGGCTAAAGCCATCGAAATTTTTTACTGAACTTTCATCATAGAAAGACACAAAGTGATAAAATTCACATCATCCAATGTGTGTAAAACTTACTTATTTATATATATCTGTGATAAAAATCCAATAAAATAAAATCGGTAAGTGTAACATTTTTTTAATATTAATCATTTGCATCTCAAATTTTCAGTTGTAAATGTACAAATAGTTAAAATGGCTCAAATTGATTTTGCCTACAATTTTATTGTCATAATTAATTTTTTTAATTTCAATTTTCGATTCCACATTATCAACATTGTTAGTCAGATTATATAGGTAAGAGTCTATATGCTCTCTGCATTCATGCAGACAACTTGAAAATAACATTTCTTAAGGATACCCATAACAAAAACAGCATAACAATAAGAAAGAGAACAGATTTAGCAATTTTGTAAAAAACAAAGGATAACAAAATAGCTGCATCCGTTCTATGATTCCAGAAATATCAGTGACAGTGTGCTTGAAATCACTAAGTTCTTGGTAATAACAGGGCAAACAACAAATCTATACTATTTCCAAGTTCAAAGTGCCACAAACTATAAACATTTAACATAGTGAATAAGAATGATGGAGGACTGTCCGAACATGGGAATTCATCCAGCTTGGCTTCTAATTACATCAGTCCTATCTTTGTAGTTCCACTTAGTCGTAGCTCTCCTTGAATAGCATCAAGCTCTCTCCTGAACTCATCCATGAAGCTTGAATAAATCATCTTGCTTCTCACACTTGATATATCAGATGACCTTCACAATAATTAAATAAGAAGGAAAAAATTCAGATGGTTAACATAAAAAGCAACACTGGCACCTAAAATTTATACTTGATATCAAGCAAATAGAAAGCCATGTAAATCTAAGCAACGTCCAATCTACCATTGACGAAAAAATAAATACTTGTTTCTATCTATTAAATTATTAATCAAATCAACCGATCGTTGATACATCTAAAGAAAACATTGGCACATAGCATAAATTGGAAGTAAACCAATATGCTTGGAAAAAATGTCTAACACATATTCTAATAGGTATATACTGCTAAAAAATACACATTAGAATCTCAAAGAACTACACTTTAAGCAAAATCATAGAAGTTCTAGAATCTATAACTGCAATCCATTAACTTAATCAATGAATAAAAAAAAATAGTTCAAAAAAAAATTGTTCAATTTCAAGTGATAGAAATGCACTTCTTTCATCATGAGAGACAAAATTGCCTTGGTTGACTTGTCCCTGTATGGAGACAAGTATCTTAAACTTGAATGGTGCAGAAATAATTGCAGTCTCATTCTAAATCAAATTAACATAGCCTTGTTGAGGCTTAGCCTAAAAAAAATAAATAAATAACATAGCCTTTTGGAGCATTTTAATGGACTTAATACTTTTTTTGCTATACGAGGCCTTGGATAGAAAATGTTTGAATCTCAACAGAAACCAAAACAAAATTGCCACAAATAGACCGGCCTACACTTCCAATAAAAATGTGCTATGAAAAATTATATCCTGAAGTATCAGTAAGATCGATCAATTAGCACTGAAGCACTATTTACTGGGGAAAAATAAATTAAAGTAGTAGAACTACGGGGTAGACATGGTTAAGATTTATATATTAAACTCATAGGAAGAGTAAGTTCTGACGAACCTTTTGGAGTATTGAGATATCTTTTACATCTTCGAACTCATCTAAAAACACAACCCAAAGAGCTAACTAACTTAGTTCTGGTTGGAAATGCCCAAAAACCTGCTCAAATATCGAGTCAATACACTATTATGGAAATTAAAATAAAAAAAACTACAATAAATATCCAACAGCTGATGATAGAAAAAAGTAAATAATGGTCCACCAAAGTAAAGCAGTTTTTGACATAATTTTGTATCTCATCGCCACACAAATACTAAATTTCTTCTACACTAAAGGGAGAACAGAAAAAGGGAAGCTTTACAAAATACAATTAGAACGTACCTTCAACGACAATTACAAGATAAGAATGCTCAAAAAAATATTATTCATATCAGCTACCACCTACTCTATTAAAAGTAGATTAGCATAATCAATCTTGCATCAGGTAGATATAAACCTCTGGCCAACGATGAAAATGTGGAAAAAAAAAAAAAAGATAAGTGAAAGAGAGAAAGCAACGACCTTGTAAAAGTCTATATACTGCCACAAGTGAAAACTACCTAATTTAAAGCTCCTTTGGTCCTTTAACGAGCATAATATGCCCTCCAAAGGACTATGTAAATATTTCCAACAAAGATTTAAGGTCAAACAGAAATCCCTACAATCATATATTTGAGAGACACCATTATTTAAGTTTCAACGGTATGCTTTGGAGTCCCTTATCTGGGCCCATTATCTATTCAAGTAGCACGACAATTTCAGATGTACGCATACAGTGGCATGCTTACATAAATGCTGCAAATATGAGTCAGATATATATTGATGTATCCATTTCCTTCCAAAGCAGGTCCCTTTTTTATTTGTACATTGGTCTTTTTAATAAAATAAATAATTAAATAATAAAACCCTTAACTCGAACAAGCCAGTGGATGTCTACCTGCACAAAGTCCATATAGACCACAAGACAAAGATCATCGCTCAATAATACCAGTATCCTCTAAATATCACTCTTCTTAACTTTATAGTTTACTCAAGAGTTGCTCAATGAATCTCTTGATTGGAATTACAGTATAGGGAGATGTCACACAATTTCTTTTTATATTATACGCCCGTCACCTTATCTTTGCTTTTTTAATGCTGTCTATAATGATTGATGAATCAAAAACTTTCAATTGGTATTTTTGCTTATCCTCCTATCTTGCAAAAATGGAAACTAATTTAGGTAAGTGCTATGTATAAATCAAATTCGTTAAATTCTTGTGTCAAGCGGAAAGAGTATACAATCTTTGCATTCAAATTTGAATAGAAACTAATTTAGGGAAGTGCTATGTATAAATCAAATTCGTTAGATTCTTATGTCAAGCTGAAAGAGTATACAATCTATGCATTCAACTTTGAACAGAACCCAATGCATGAAATCCCTTTGAACCACTTCATACTTGCTTCCTCTAGTGTTAAAGTGGCCGTAAGAACATGTTTACCAATCAAATTGAATAACCAACTAATTAGTTTAATGGAAAAGGGCAATGCCAAAAGGTGTATAACAATGCAACTACACGTTTTTTTTTCTCTCCTTCGTAACCTATAAGTTATAGTAAATTCAACCGTCCATGACAATCATGTACGCGAACAAAGTCCTCTATAGATAACTCCAATTTAAATCAAGTAGATTTTCTCTTGTGCCATTCTTCATTCATCCCTTCAGATAAAATCCATTTTTCGCATTTTCAATATCTTTTTTTGTAAGTAATATTATCCATTTTTTGACCAAAGATAATACAGAAAGTAAAATACAAGAGAGAAATCCAACCTGAATATCCCTAAATAATTAAACTAAATTTCACAGAAAAAACTTATAAATAGTAGCATAATGCTCCAAGAACACACACAACCAGCTGTATAGAACTATACATAAAAACCCAATATGATTTTTTCCTATTTATTTATTTTCTTTTAAAAGGGACCAATAAGAAAAGAATGAAGAAAACTCCTCTTTAAGCATGAATATAAAGCCCCATGTAAGAGTTCTTCAGCACTAAAGCAACAAAAAATTAATGGCTGCTCGTGTTTTTTAAAATATAAAAATAAAAATAACAAAATAGAACATATTACATAAACCTCTGTGACATTTCTTTGAGATGTCACTGTTTATTTTCCTGCTTGCGTCTAATATTTTCTGATTTGAAATAATATAGGAATTTATTACAAATAGATTTATTGATTTGGTTCATTGTTAGTGACAGAGAGAATCGCAAGAGCTTTTTTGTCTCTCTCTTAATAAGAATTTTGGAATCCATGAAATGAACAAAGAGGATTGAGTTAGTTCGCGTGGTTATAACTATTGAATTCGCTTGAGTAAGTTAATTACCTACCCACAAATGAGGCACTTGTATATTAAAATGAAGGGTTTTTTATTTTTATTTTTCTGACCAGTGCATGGCACTGAATTTTGTTAATAACAAAACAGGTCATCCTCACAATAATTTAAAAATATATTCATTATTGACATCGAAGTTACTGCAAAATATAAATCCTCAAAAGTCGAGTTATACTAACCTCAGACATACAAAAGATAACACCAAAATTTAACTTGGAATCAGTAACTGAAGCAAAGAGTTTGAAATTCCAAGAAACACCACCAATAATAGGCTGAAATAATAGATATAGAGACAATTCCAAAGAATGCGTAAATTTTAAAGCTCCATATCAGATATTAGATGAAAATAGGTCTAGGGTTAATGCTACACCTGACTGGAGGCCGGAGCTTCTCATCCCTTAACAGTCTCTTTTGAAAAGAAATCTTAGCTTCAGAAATATGATTCACTGGAGCCAACTGAATTTACGAATTAGAAATTTAGAAATAGACAAAATTGGATGGAACAAAAAAAAAAAAAGAGTCAAAAAACAATGAATAGATAGAGTTTTTGTAATGCCTGATTAGAAGAAGTGATTTATCACTGTAGTATTCTGATCTACACATTACATCCATATGTACATGCATAGACAAATGAAAGACTCAAAATCTTGAAAGCAAAAATAGAAGGCCCAGAAGCAATCTATGCTACAAAGCTTTGAAACAAAACAGTCTCATTAAAATGAAACCACGAAAACTTAAAGGAAACCCAGGAATATGAAAATCCAAAGCAAAATTACTGAGATAGCAGGCAAAAAAATAATAATAAGCCAAAGAACCCAATAAAGAGAGAACTGAAAGAAAACGAGAGACACACTTTGAGTTCTTGAAGATTGAACAACCATGGCATTCAAGCTCTTGTGTAGTTAGGGTTTGGAAGCAAAGAACATGAGAAGCCAAGAGATGAGAGAGAGAGATGAAGGGAAAAATACTTGTTCCGTCAAAGTGAGGGTCAGTTGGCCGGTATTCAGAGGCGACTTCAGCGGGAGCCCCAACAGGAGGCCCAACAGCAGTAACAGGACAATCCAGGAGCTGAGCAGCCCCAACAAGCTCAGCAGGGCCCACTCTTCAGTCATTATCCCAGCTAGTAGATTAGTAAAGCCTGATCATTCAACAACAGAAAGTTACTATAGTAGAGCTTCAGGGAGTAGTGACAGCTTTCCAAATCACTTAGGCCGAGTATGCTCAGCGGCTGACAGCTTTCGAGACCACTCAGGCTAAGTATAGAGAGGAGGTTAAGATCGAGCAGAGGCATCACAAGCGAGTTTTAGACGAGATGTTCTTTCACCTCCAGAGGCAGTAGGTTCCACCTCTCGGAGATGATGATGGCTTTGGCTTCTGGTAGTTAGAAATAGAGTTTAGATACCATTTGTATGCACATGTACTTCATCATTTTCTGTTTAAAACTCTATTGTTCATAGTGGATGTCATGTTTTGAGCTTTATTATATATATATATATATATATATCTTGTTTCACTTCAATCTCTCTATGCTTTATAGATTATTCCCAGGTACCGCTTTGTATGACTATCACTTGACTATCTAGGATCTTTGGTAGAGGACGAAGTTTCTTGTGATTCCGACATTTTATTTTATTATCTTTAGCATGTCTTTCCATACTTTTCATGTTTATCTCTCATTATTTATGGTAGATATGTTGATGACTTAGTTATAAGACTATAGCATATTCATGAGATATAATCTTAGATTTTTAGGTATTTAGTGTTATGCATTAATTATGTGATATCCCAAATCTCTATTTAATTATATTAATGAGAATTTCTAGTGTATATAATATTTAATGTTAATTATTTCTCCTTTTGGGTCAAAAATGACCAATAAGAAGTTATGTTCTAACTTAAGCCTGTAGGGTGACACACATGGGATTATTTCCCATGTGTATCATTTTATATACACAAACCCACACACCCATATACACACACACATACACCCAACCGATTGGGAGAATAAGAGAGGGAGAAGAGGAGAAAAGAAGAGGAGGGAGGAGATTGAAGGAAGAAAGAGAACTTGGAGAGCCTCCACCGGAGCTAAGAGAAGCCATTGGAGGCTTGAGCAAGCTTGAAGAGAGGAGCACCTTGCTTAACGCACATTCAGTTGGATAGAGGTGAGTAACGATATACCATGAGTAAAACTCTAGTATTTTCTAAATATTTTAAGCTTACTTCTATATCATGAATGTATTCTATACGTTTTAATACATCAATGATTATGTTCAAGTATAAATGTCATGCTTTGAATTACATACGAACCTTACCTATGATATGAATCACAACCTATGGACTAGAATGTTCACATAAAGTAGATGTAAGATTCCTAACGTACGTTTGTAACTCAAAGTCTCTTCGTGACGAGACTTTAATCTAGCCCAACAGTCTTAGGATGGGAGATGTGAAACAAACCATCGACCTGTAAGGTCTTTCGTAGCAAGACCCTAAACTAGCAACAATGGTCCTACAGTAGGGGACACGAAATAATCTATCGCCATGTTGGGAGACGTCCCTTGCTTTAAAAGTCTAGATGTGACCTTTATGGTTACTATAACTAAGCATAGCTCTTATGATTGGCTTAAAAAGCCTATGTGTGACCTTTACGGTTACTATAACTGAGCCTAGCTCTTATGATTGGGCTAATGCACCTTGCGTGCTAATGACTGAGCGTAGCTCTTAATGATTAAGCCTCATCTCACGATTGAGCCCTGCTTTTATGAATGGCTTAAAGCACTTTACGTTGCTAATGACTGAGCGTAGCTTTTAATGACTGAGTCTAGCTCTTATGTTGGCCTAAAGAGCCTATGCGTGACCTTTATGGTTACTATGTTGGCCTAAAGAACCTATGCGTGACCTTATGGTTACTATGTTGGCCTAAAGAGCCTATGCGTGACATTTATGGTTACTATGTTGGCCTAAAGAGCCTATGCACGACCTTTATGGTTACTATGTTAGCCTAAAGAGCCTATGCGTGATCATATGTTAGCCTAAAGAGCTTATGCGTGACCTTTATGGTTATTATGTTGGCCTAAAGAGCCTTACGCGTGACCTTTGTGGTTTCTATGATGCCCAATACCAGAAAACCTCTTAAGTGGGGTGAAGTGAAGGATATGGTTGCCTAATGTAAAGACATGACATGCTCATGTTCCCGAATGAGTAGTATGATTTGTTCAAATGCTTCACGACAAGTTACGTATGTTTTCACAAGTACTAATGCCACGATATATCTCTCATTTCTATGACATTATGATATGCGCTTACAATATCATGCCATGGCATGCTTATGACAGTTATGTTATGCCTTACGAAATCATGTTATGTGTTATGCCTCACTCCTATGTTACAATGTTTGAAATGCGATAGTATCTCAATGTGATACTTATGTTACTTACATTTTCAAAGCTACACTTTATAAACTACTAAGAATGGTATAAACTACTAAGAATGGTAATATTAGATGTATCCTATATTATACGGCGAGTCAATATGTACGCTTACAAGATATGGTATGTTATACTCATGACAAGTTATGTCACACACATATAGTTCATGCTATAACACACCTGCCCCTCTTCTTCAACATTATGTTTAAGAAATAATGAAATATTTTAATACAAAAGCCTATGCTTCAAGTGTCTTTAAGATCATACTTATGCGATTATAAGTTCATGCCACTTATGCATAAATGTACCTATATTGTCATGTGTATTAAATGTAAATATAGTCTATGGTATTTTATGCCCATGCATTATTGTTATTCACTAAGCATTAACTTACGTTTTTCTAAAAATGTTTCAAGTGAACAAATTGGGAAGCCTTGAAGGAGGCCCATTACATGGACATTTGGACTGCGGCCCACGGGCCTTATGTTATGTACTGATATAAGGGTTGGACCCTAATGTTTTGTAATATTATAACGTTATAACTGTGGTGGCCTTTAATAGGCCCACCTTACAGAATGATTATATTTTGGAGATTAAGCACAGCTCTACTATGTATGACACACGTTTTACTTTACATTTATAAAGTTTTAATTTCCCAATTATGTATCTTTTAAATGATAAATACAAAGGTGTTCAATCAGTTTATGTAATGTGGCCTTGGGTAGCTAAGCTACTGGCCGGTCATGCACCTTAAATCCGTATAGGCCGGGTTTCGGGGCGTGACAGATTATATTGGAGTTTAATTGATAAGCCATCCTTAATCTTGATGCATTGTGAGATTTCATCATAAGTACACATAAGTGAGGGAATTACACTCTTTTGAGGACAAATCATATCATATAGCATCATATGTGCTAACTTGTGCATTCTTAACCCTACATGAGTGGAGATATTACCTTATGAGCTTTAGGGCTATATCCGTCTTTGTGGAGGGATTACATCTACTCAAGGGAGAGTTCTTGATTCTCATATTTTCAATAACTTCATTATGTTTGTACTTGGTTTATATGCTTGATATTGATTGACAATGTTGACACTTTCATTCTTTTAAGACCTATTCATGTATGCTTTGGAGATAATTTTAGACCATCTTTTATCTTTTCGAGCAACGGGATTTCTTGTTGATTTCATTACCTTGTAATTACTTCTTTGACCATTTTAATGTGTGATATTGATTGAGATGTAATCATTGTTAAGATATTTCTTTTGGTTGAGAAACACAAGTCTTCACTCATGAAAAACTATTGGAAAGTCAAATGAGTTATGGTTTATTGCAAATGTAAAGTTAAAGTGAAATATTGAAAAGGTAGAGTAGAAAGTGTAAGAAAAAAAGGGAAATGAAAGCAATACAAAAGAACAGAAAAAATGGGGAAAAATAGATAAAGAAGTAAAGGGATTGGTCAATCAAAGAGGTAAGAAAGTTGGAGAAAGAAATGGAAAAGTTGGAGATGTTTGTACATTGATCATTACATGCCTTAATCACACATATTTTGAACCATTCAACCTCTTTCTTCCCTTTACCCTTGATTTGGTGAGCCAACGAAAAATTCTTGAAAAGTCTTTTTTTATCCAAGCATGCTCATCATGAGACCTTGCTCACATGTAAGTCATTATTTGTCAACTTTGTTGATTGATATTTAGTTATGGACAATCTTTCATAAAGAGCCAAAGTTAATGCACTTTCATTATTTCATTCTTTGTAATTGGTTTGCTCTTCTTGTATGATATTGCACTTACTCCATTTAAGAGCATCCCTTTGTGAGGAACTATGTACTTATTTGTTTAAGAGTGTATGACCGGTGAGATTTTGGATTGAGGCTTAAAGGCCTTTGAATATGTGAGGATATACATTTGAGCTATATGGTATGATTATATAACATACTCACTTAAACCACACTTTTGTGTCCTTATTGATGGCTTTTTGTTTGCATTAGGAGAAGGATGTCTGGTTGAGATTTCTTAGGTATAATTGTGCATTACCCTCATATTGTTCTAAATCTTAGATTATTGATCATGGATTGATTAGGGATGGCAGTGGACCGAGGCGGGGCGGGACGGGGATCGGCACCGCCATCCCCGCATCCACAGAAAAAATCCATGTCCATCCTTGCCTCCATACCCGTACGAAAATTTTGTTGAATGTTCATCTATTCCCCGCAGGTACAAACCTCCGTCCACCCCCGCCTCCGCAATCACACCGGCACCCACCCCCGCCCCGCACCCGCCAAGCCCAATATCACTAAAAACAAATCCAAAAACAAATACAAAAATAAATAAAATAGTAAAAAAATATAGTTAGAAAATTTTAGATTTTATTATTTACAGTTGAGCCCCTATTTTTTATTATAGTTAAACCTCCTTTTTTTAAGTCTTAATATTTATAATTGAGTCTTAGGTAATTACTAATTACACTAATGCCAAACGGATATAACGGGGCAGGAGAGAACCTCAGTCTATCCATGCCACCATACTTGCACGGGTTTAGTTTAACAACTTCATCTCCATTTTGAATCCTCCATACCCTCTCCATGCTAGGTGGGTTCGGTTGAATCTCTACCTTCGCCCGATCCACTACCATCCTTAGGATTGATGTTCGTAAGTGTCATTACTGTAAGCCCTCACAAGATACCACTTGTATACTAGGGGTGATATAGGGGTTTAAAGGATTGATACATGGGCTAAATGCATCAGTGACTCTTACAAAAGTGAAAATTACCTCTGATCTTTTATTTAGTGTTTTGCTAGGGACTAACAAAAGCTAGGCGAAGGGTGGTGATTACACTCCAAAAGTGTAATCATTAGCCTCTAAATAGCTAGTGTTAGTCTAAGTAGAGTAGCATTTCCTCTTTTTTAGTTGTTTTATGATCCTAACACTATTTTCTGATTGATTTGTAGGTTCAAAGCTTACAAGGTTCAAAATGGAAAGTCGAAGGGCAAAAAGGTCAAATGTCTGTGTGCATGGTCAGCCAAGCTTGCGCACGGTCATGAGAGTGTATGCAATTATTAAGCCCAGAATAGAGCCTCTACACAACCATTCGAAATTACTAAAGCTCGATTTCACCGTCCAAAGAACCGCCTGAAGCCATGCGTTGACCGTGCTCATGGTGGCCCCGACCGTGCACACGGTCTACAACATCTCTGCTTTAATTTTTGCCTATAAGTCATATTTGAAAGCACAATTTGGGGATCTTAGTTTTAGCTTAGGTTTAGTACGTTTTTTGCAACTTTATAAGTACTTTTAGGGCATTGTATTGGGCTTAATTTCTTGTAATTCTCTTTGGATATTCATTGTAATCACATTAAAAGTTCAATTTCATTATGTTTTCAATGCAATTGTTCGTTGAGTATGAGTAACTAATCACCCAATTGGGTCCAATTATGAAGACCATCCAAGAATTTCAAGATTTCTATAAAGGTATCTTATGAATTCATTGCCTAATCTTCTTAGATTCTTAATTCTATTCAATTGATTATTCGATATCTTAGAACACTTGGATTATTGACTATGTTTAGGAATTTCACCCCATGATTTAGCAATTGTGGGATGAAAGTATTCAAATCAATGGTATTAATCTAAGACTCTTCTCTAGCTTTCAAATCTAACATCAATTGTTATAGAAAACTTGTTTATCAAAAGCTAAATCCTACGAATTGAATTCTCTTGATTATGGAATTCAATTTGAGTTATAATCATCCTAGATTTCCTTGGAACAGTTGGGTGGTTGGACCAATTGGATCCAATTTTTTTAACAAACTAGTTAAATTCTCATTTATATTATTAATTAGTGTAAACACCATTCTCAAACCCATTGAATTTTTTGTTTACTTTTCAGTTGCTTGTAATCATTTAGAGTTTAGTCTATAGTTGTCAAGCCTATGGTCTATACTTAACCCTGATTCTTGAGAGAAAAAAAAATGATATTCGATATCCATTGAATTAAACTATTTCGCCACAGTATTCTTGCGAGAGCACCTTTGGAGGTGAACCAATTTGCTTGATGATCTAATAAAATTTTGTTTGGAGTTTCTTCTTCTTCCTATTAGCGCATAGGAGGGGGTTTTCCAACTCTCGACCTTCAAAAAAAAAATCCTAAGAGAACCAACACTATTCTTATTCCTAGTCAATTAGGATAATCGAGATGTATTTTCTTCCTAGACTCCTAGTCAAATAAGCATTCTATATAAGAGATTTATTGCATTTGTTACATCGATTGGCATAGCTTTTCAAATTTTAGTCTTCTTGCTTTGGATAAAAAATGAGGACACTTTGATAATTGAATAAAGGAAGCTTCCCAGAATTCTTGCACCATTTAAGATGTGACCCCTCTTGTCCCCATTTGGCTCCGTCAAGAAGAGCAATGTTAGGGAAAGTCGTTTTATCCACCAGTTTCCAACAGCAGTAAAATTCTTGGATGTTTCATTGTTTATTATTTTTTATTTGAGAACCAGCATTGATATTTTACCCGCCTACTCGGCTTCTTGTATCTAAGGTAATTTGTGTATCGCGTTGTTACTAAATGACGACTATTGCTTAGCGATGGACGAATAGACTATGGCTAGCATTCATTTCTAAATTATCTATGTCCCACGACAAAATATAAACTATAAAATATGCATGAGGAAAAGTATACGTGACTAGAAGTCATGGCAAGCACGATGCTGCATGCATCAATCATTACGGTGAATTTCTAAGTATGAAACTTAAACAGCAATAAAATACATAACGAACTCAATATAACTACTGAGGTTCATACAAAACATTCAAATTCAAACAATTAAACAACTACAACAAAACTAAAAAACAAATGATTATGTTGTCTCCCAATTTTTTAATTTAAAAGCTAGTTTATCTTCTAACTAAATCTATTGAAATGCATTTATACTGCATGTTTGTTTGCGCATTTTTTGTTTTTGGTGTTGGTGTTTCCACTCTAATGCATGCATAAATGTTTCAGGGAAAAGCAGTAACGTCCAGAATATTGCTGAAAGTATTTTTCTTTTTTTTCATGGAGGAATATCATTGATTGTTCTTTGATCAAATGTGGCACTAGGGATTAGTACAAATTGAGGATTGCTTGCATGAGATATAGGTAGAAATGTCCATTGTCCATTGCCATTCAAAATGTATATCACGCAGCATAGATACATTTGTTACATGTAAAATTAATATTTTTGGAATTTATTCGTTGAGATCTATCTAAAGCCAAGTTTAAATATGAAACTATGTTCAAAAAATTAGAAAATCCAAGATAAGGCTGGATTTACTGTTAGATTAAAGTGAACAAATCAAAACCGTCTAATTAGTTAGATGGTGAAAATAGGACAGCTGAAGAGCTCACCATGCGCAACCTTCAATTTACACTTCCTATTCTTTTCTTTTTTTTTTTTCCTTTTTTAATGACCAAAAAAAGTAGAGAAGGGAGACTGGTGTGACAACCCTACTTGGGTTGACTATAGCAGCCCTTGACCCATTGGAGAGCTTGAAGGGAGAGAGGCTTGAGCCATAGCCTATAACCACCCACGAAATCAAACGAATTGAGCGAATTATATGAAAGCACACACAACATTTGGTTCAACGAGATGCCGGAGGCTCGAACTTGCCACCGCGTGAGGCAGTGAATTTCACGACGCCAAATGACCACGGCCACTACATTGCCGCCAACACTTTTTATCTAATTTCAGTATTTCTTACTATTAAATAATACAACATTGTCTGTTTTTTTATAAAATTTAAATTTTTGGAATCTATTTATCAAGATCTATCAAATAAGACTAATATTAAATATGAAATTACGTATAAAAAAATTGGCAGAACTTGTCTATTGGTTAGAATAGTAAATTTTAAAGATTTATAATATCTGCATAATTTTTGCCAAGCCTTGAGTTCAGTCCTTATTCAATCTAAAAAGAAATTAAATCGCATGGAGTTAGCTGGTTGTTTATTGGGTCCATCAGAAAAATTCGGGACTTTAAAATATCACCAAGTTTTGAAGTATCAAACTAAAATTATAATTTACTATATATACGTTGACCTTACACAAGTTTCAGAATTAAAATATCGAAAGCCTAAACATTCTATAAAAGATTAAAAAAATTGAAATGCATAATTTGTTCTATTATGACAAAGTCTAGAGATATAGCTTCCTTTATTCATTTAATTGTTTATTTATTTTTGTTAGGATAGGTAATCTAGAGATATACCTCGTGATGATAATGAAAACAAGCATTGCTCTTCTCAATAGGTTCTTTTTCTTATTTTTCTTAATGGAAATTATTGAATTTGGACGTTTTGAAGGTATCTCGTTTCGTGGACAATTGGTTGTATATGAAATGCAACCTAATAAATTCTAAAAGACTATTGAACTATGATTTGGTAGCACTAAATTCATTTAAATTTTAAAGAGTAATATATTAATTCATAAATTATCAATTTGTATCAATCATCAACACCTTTTATTTGCAATTTATTAAAAAAATAGATAAAAAAATTATCATATAACTTACATATATGAAAAAAAGTATAAGTTTATACTTAAATTGGCATTGACTTGTTATAATAAATGACCCTTGAAATGACATATAAATATAAGAGACAATTCGATGAGCGTTATAATCATTCGACAACTATTATAAAAAGAGAATGTCAATTTAAATATAAATTCATACTTTTGTAAATATGTGCAAGTCACGTGATAATTTTCATCCACTTTTCTAACAAATTGTTAACGTGTTAACTGAATATGTTAGCTGATACAAATTTGATAGTTAAGAAATAAATATATTACATTTTAGAGTTTATGAAATTTAGTGATATTGAATTATAATTCAGAAAATATTTTTGTAATTAGTGTTACTAAATCCAAGATATTAGAGTAAACGCGCTTGTTCCTACAAGAAACACTACTTAAAAGAGCACCACACTTTCCACCATGCACTGCATGCAGCTCGACAACGTCAGATTCAAAGTCATCCCGTCCTGAAAAATTCGAAGGTATTACCACTTTGTTTCGAACTCCTTTTTACACAGTGACGATGGCACCTTATCAGGATTGGTGGAACTCACAATTTTTCAATGGACAAAACTAAAAAATGGAGGAGTCACTTTCTATATATATATATGTGTGTGTATATTTCTTTATAAACAACAATCCCCTGCGAAACTACCGTCTACCTTCCTTTGTATATATCAACAACTGCAACACTCTATATATAATAATATATAAGCAACCCCAACCCTGCACCATCTCTTACCACCATCTTTGCCAATCCAATCCAAACCAAACTCTCTCAAAATGAAAAGACTCTTACACAAGCTTGCAGTCCTGAGTCTTCTGACTGTTCTGTTACCTCAATGTTTCCCCAGGAGGCTTCTTGAACCTGGTTTACCATCCACGGTAATGGCAACAGCACAATTTGCTGCCGTACCAACCCTTCGATCATTTTCCCCACATCCCACCTATTGGCTACTACCATCACTTCCAACTTCATTTCCACCACGGGCCTTCCCATTAGTTCTTCCTCTGTTGATATATATACTTGTGTATATGTTCTAGGGTAACTTAGTCTTTTCGATTTTATGGGTAATATAGTCTTTTTCTCTTTTTCTAGGGTAATACTCTAACCTAGCCTATATAATGTTGTTTCGATTCATTGTACAGATACAGTCTTCATATATACAAGTTAACTTTTCATCTCTGTCTTTTTCTTCATCTTCAACAGTATATATATATATATATATCTTCATCATTCTAACATGGTATCAAAGCCATGGTTGACTGTTTCTAAGTTTCTTCTTTTCCTGCGTCTGTTTCACTGATTTCTATCAAATTTTTGTCTGATTTTGATTTATTTTCTGTTACTACCGAACACTAAAAGTTCACAACACTCGATTTTAAAACCACCACCCGATTCCTCTCAGAATTCTCTTTCCATATTCACAAAAATCAAACCCAGAATCCCTGGCACGCGCCCCCACGAGTCGATCAAAGGGTGGAGTGTAAGATCCACTCTCAGACGACCTTCCACGTGCCTACACGCGCCCTAGGCACGTCGGTCAATGCTCACGTGCCCCCACGTGTGCCCACCACTGGCACACCGTGACGCCTCTGCTGCATCATTCAACTGACGTCAGTCGCCACGTCATCTGCCACATCAGCGCCACGTCACCATCAGGGCCCCGTGTCTCCCACGTCATCTGCCGCGTTAGCTCTAGTTCACCCGGGCTCATTTGAACCGGTTCAGGTCTGGTTTTTAGGTTATTTTGCCCGGTTCACTTATTTTTTGGCTACTTTTGGTCTAGATTAGACCGGTTCCTAGATAATTTCGGCCTTCTGAATCCATTTTTGGCCTCGTTTTTGCCAAATTCAGTACGAAATTTACTGTTTGAATCATATTAGTCACTTTTCTGGCTGGTTCACTGCTTTTCTTGGCTGTTTTGGTCCGGTTCACAGTGGTCCATAGGTAATTTGGGCCTTCTGACTCTGTTTTTGCATTTAGTTTTGGCTATTTCAGCTCCGTTACTACTATAGCTACTATTTTTTGCACTATTTTCTATTGGTTGGATTGTTTCTGCTTCTGGTTGTTCACTATGGAACGATCTAAGGTTTCTAGACCTATTGTTGTTACTTTGGAGGGTCCCAATTATATACCATGGTCTCAGGCGATGTCTAATTTTCTCGAGAAAAGAAAACTTTGTCGTTATATCACTGGAGATATTGAGTCACCAGTTCAGAGTGCTACTAAAATAGCTGCCGAGTATATTGAGCGTCTTGAGGAGTGGGATAGCAAGAATCATCATATTATCACGTGGTTTCGCAATACTTCTTTTCCC